>JASCZW010007423.1:0-66963 GCA_034211315.2 Aedes japonicus | reverse complement strand
TATATATATATATATATATATATATATATATATATATATATATATATATATATATATATATATATATATATATATATATATATATATATATATATATATATATATATATATATATATATATATATATATATAAGTTAACACGAGGGCCATTCAACTTTCCAACACATCATCACCCGTCACCAAAGAACAGCTCATCAACATAATAACCAACGTGCAACCGTAAGCACATTCGACACCGAGCCCATCGAGGTCACCGGATAATAACAAGCCAACGCACCCAGGACAGCCGACGCAGCACATGACAACAGTAGGACAACAACATGCGACATCGACTTGGACTACGAACCCGACCACCTGAGCTGAGAATTGCAGCGTTAGGACTTTTAGGGACATTGGTAGGTTTCAACCAATTTCGATCATTCAATAAAATCATTATTAGTCTTACCTTCATCAAGTGTAGTTCAGTGTTTATTTTTTAAAAACTTCGAAACTCCATGTGAGTTCTTAATTGGCGCAGTCGTGCGGATCGGTTTTGTTTAAAAGTTCGGAAGTAGTGAATAGTTTCCACCATTCGGGTCGCCGCGAGTGAATATCGCAGTGTAGTGAACAATTTCTACAGAAGAGCTTTGCAGAATCGGACCAACTCCCTTCGAAGAAATCTACATCATCAGCCAGGCAGGCCAACCCGAGCGAACATCGGATTGTCACGGTGAGTAATTTTCAATTAACTATCTACCTATTTACTTCTACTCTACCTATCAAAAAAATACTATAGTGCTTTCTCAATTTTCCAAATCCGAAAAAGTGAAATTAGTGAAATTGTTTAAATAATTTGTAATTAGTGAAATTGTGATTAAATAGATTTTTAAATAGAGACTTTTTTCTCAAAATGGAACCAGTGAATAATTCAGTTCCAAACCAAGAAGAAGAGGAGGCTCAAGTTTTGCGAACAAACGAAATGTTCCAACGAGCCGAAAAAGTGCTAAAGGCGATGCAAACGCCTCAAGCAATAAGGGAACTCCCGTCTTTCGATGGTAACCCTGTGAAGCTGCACGCATTCATCCGAGCAGTTGAAAATTTACTTCCCTTCTTAGATACAATGAAAGACACTCCGTTCGAAGAGGTCTGGTTGCAATCTATCAGGGCTAAAATTACGGGAGACGCCGACCAAGTACTGGAAATTCACGGCACCCCACTAAAATGGATTGAAATAAAAGTAAATTTAATCGCCTACTATACCGATAAGCGAGATTCAGTCACGCTTACTCGAGAGCTATTCCAGTTACAACAAACTGGGAGCATCGAAGATTTTTATGGTTCAGTGCAAAATGTTCTTTCACTGCTTATCAACCATACAAACAAATCTACAGCAAACGCAAATCTGCTACCTGACCGCACGAAAACACACCAAGAAAATGCACTGCAAGTGTTTTTTGCTGGGCTTAGAGAACCCATTGGCGGTAACGTGAGAGCACGTCAGTGTAGCATTATCATATCTGTAAAGAATCATTTTCTAGCATGTTTTTGAAAGATCATAAAATATTGATCTTGACAGTTTACAACTGTCCATTTCCAAGCAGACTTTCCCATACATTTTCAAGTAATTCTTTTCACATGCAGGACTGATGCGCCTGCATTCTTTCAAGTGCATTCCTCTCATGTTCCCACGTACAATTCTGGAACATGTCATTCACACTTAAATGACTTCGATTAACCTCACAAGTTGTGCAACACACTTGTTCCCATACCGTGCTCATGCTGAGTACGCGCATCACATTTCATACCCATAAAATATGTACGAATCCCTTTTTCCACTCGAAGCGCTGACCTAACTCAACAGCGCACAGTTAGAACAATCATTTGTGTACGTTTACTTAGTTGTATGGTAAACGCCCCTTTTTCAATTATCTTCCCTCTCGTTGGATTGGCCATCGTTGCTGTCGTATGCATCGATTAGCTATAGATATGCATGTTGTTTCAACCTTCTCCTGCAGTACTAGATTAAGCAGTAGGTTAGCTCTAACTTGACTGAAAAATAAAAGAGATTGGATAATCAACAATCATCCAGTGAAGTCTATAATGTCCGAAGCCCAAATGGCGACCGTTGACAAGCGGACTAAAAAAAACTGAGTGATCCTTCGAATTAAAGTGACTCGCGACACTTAGAAAATTTCACCTATCCGCGATATTTTTTTTTTTTTTTCGATTTTGTGAAGTGAATGTGCAATGGGTAATAACAAATCCAAATCCCCTCAAAACTCTGGTGATCCTCAGGTGCAAATCCTGAATCAGTTAGAATTGCACGAGGAATATCATGTGCAGAATGAAATTAAACTCAATATCATCTTAGCATTAGTGACTGTACAAATAGTCATAACTGTGTATAAGCTATATAAAGAGCACGCAAGAAAACAAGCGATCAAGGCGGTAAAGTCAATTGCCGACCTAACGAATGCTTAAGTCGTGCAAAAGTGCCCATACAGTTAACAGTGATCATACATTTGAATGAAGCAGCAAGGCAAGAATTGCCGAAAATAGATGAAAACATTGATTGTGTTCAAGAAGATGGTGAATTTATAAAAAAAAAAAAGTGATCTGTTACCAGCCCCACATCAGTGCATCATTATCGGAAGAAGTTTAAATTGTGGAACATGAAACAGCTGGAAGATTTGAACTAATGACAGTAACAATATAACACTCTGGTGAATATCAATAGTGTTTTGGTGTGCAGCGAATCGTGCTACCAGCGATAATCGTTTGGAAATTTGAATCTACTGTTAGCAGCGGTGACTCTGAAGATCATGGATGGTGTGTTGGAGTGTAGATTATTCGTTTGCAGTTGGTAGAAAGATGATGCCTGCTCGCCGCCGTTGAGGTTTGTAGTCGCAGACAAGTTCGACTATGTGAGGTCAGTACGTCTATTCCTGTTTGTGTGCCTATTTTCTAGAAAAAAAAAAATTTGTTATTATGGAAAACTTGTTCAATACATCACGGAAATAACATCATTTATTCCTATATTTTTAATAATTTCACCTATATGTATTTTTCACAATTTAGAATTGCTTTTACAGCAGAATTTTATTTATATATAGATTAAAACCATAGCGTATACACATATCCAATGAACGAATATGAACAGCTAAAACATTTATATAACTATATAAAAAAATCTATCAACACTCCCTAAAAGAAAGCACCTTGAGAGAGAAATCAAAGAGTTGTAAAGATATTTATGCAAACTTACAAATTAAATTTAGCGAAAATTCTGTTGATGAAATTTTTATAAAGAATTCAAAAAGGTGGTATATAGAAATAAATCAGATTATCAAAGCGAAACTAAACAAATTACAAACCAAAAACCAGTTGGCATTAACCTCAATCAGTATGGCGCATCCTGTAGAAGATCGTCCCTTCGATGTGAAACAAGCAACGGCTTTAGTACAGCCGTATGATGGCGGTTCTTCAAATTTAGAATCATTCATAGATTCAGTAAATTTTTTAAAAGACCTCACTAAAGATAATCACATGGCTACGGCCGTAAAATTTGTTAAAACCAGACTGTCAGGAAAAGCTCGTAGTGGTTTGCCAGATACCATAGTAACGATCGATGCTTTAATCGATCATATTAAATTAAAATGTCAGGATACAGCAACTCCTGATTCAATAGTTGCTCAGTTAAATATATTGAAACAACGGGGACCAATAACAAGTTTTTGCGAAGAGATCGAAAATCTGTGCGGCAAACTAGAAAATGTCTACGTATCGCAAAAAGTGCCGGCGGATGTAGCGAAAACGATGACTACAAAAGCAGGTGTTAATGCCCTAATTAAAGGTATTAACGCCAGCGAAATCAAATTGATACTTAAAGCAGGAAATTTTACTAGCATAAAAGATGCTCTGCAGAAAGCTCAAGAGTGTACCAGTGATACTTCTACATCACAAGTTTTTAATATAAACAACAAACAACATCACGGACGTCAGGATATTAGATCCAATTTTCGTGGGAATGGTTTCAACAGAAACCAGCATTATAGAAATCCCTCTAGAGGTGGTTTCACTCGTTTTGCTCCAAGATTTCAACCAAATTATTATCATCACTCTTCACGTGGAAGATATCAACGTGGAGGTTATAACAATCGTGGAAGATTTAATGATAATCGCCCACGATTCGATAACACAAACCGTATATATATGGCAAATGTGGATCAGCCTTCTGGTCCACCACAGGCTCAGAACCGTGAAATTTCAAACAGAGCCGCTAATCAACAGCAACAAAACCAACAACAGAATCAACGAAATTTTTTAGATCAGTGTTAACTATAAATCTTTCTGCTTCCAATTTTATTAAAATTGGAGTGGAAATGGCAAATTCAGTCTGCACTTTGCTTGTAGATTCAGGTGCGGATATTTCTATATTTAAATCTGACAAAATTTTGACAAATCACAAAATAAATTACGATGCTAAAACAACGCTTTCGGGCATTACAGATGGAGAAATTGAGACACTGGCTGTAACTGAAACAGTGTTGAATTTTGGAAACGGTGTAAGAGTTAACCATTCTTTTCATGTAGTTAATGAGAATTTTCCAATTTTAACTGATGGCATTTTGGGAAGAGATTTTCTATCTTTGTTCAGATGCAATATTGATTATGAATCCTGGTTATTGAATTTCAATATTAATAACATAACTGTATCTGTTCCAATTCAAGACACAGTTAATGAAAATTACATAATTCCACGAAGATGTGAAGTGATACGTAAGATTAAAAATTTAAACATCACAGAGGACGTGGTTATATTTTCTCAGGAAGTTAAACCTGGTCTTTTCTGTGGTAATGCAATAATTTCACCTACTTGTCAGTATATTAAATTTATGAATACTACTCTACAACCAATTAATGTTTCAAATGTTGACTTAAAGCTTATGATGGAACCATTGACTCATTACCAAATGTATAATTTACGGAAATCTAATAAAGCCGATGCCACACAAATAAGAAATAACGAAATTTTGAAGGAAATTGACTGGACAAACGTTCCTGATTTTGCAAAAGATGATTTGAAGAAATTAATTACAAACTATTCGGATATTTTTTCATTAACTGATGAACCGGTAACAGTAAACAATTTTTACGAACAGACCATAAATTTGAGTGATCCAGTTCCAACTTATATACCAAATTATAAAACCATTCATTCTCAAAGCAATGAAATACAATCCCAAGTTAATAAAATGCTGAAGGATAACATTATTGAGCCTTCGGTATCCGTCATATAATAGTCCTATACTTTTGGTTCCGAAGAAATCAACAGATGATAAGAAAAATGGCGTCTTGTCATAGACTTTAGACAGCTCAACAAGAAGATTTTAAGTGACAAATTTCCTTTACCAAGGATAGATTCCATATTGGATCAGCTTGGTAGAGCAAAGTATTTTTCAACTTTAGATTTAATGTCGGGATTTCACCAAATCCCATTAGATGAGAATTCGAGAAAATTTACAGCTTTCTCAACCCAATCAGGTCACTACCAATTTACAAGATTACCGTTTGGATTAAACATTAGTCCAAACAGTTTTCAAAGAATGATGACAATTGCAATGTCTGGTTTGACACCAGAACTCGCTTTTGTTTACATCGATGATATTATTGTCGTAGGTTGCTCGTTGCAGCACCATTTGCGTAATTTATCGGTAGTGTTTGAAAGAATTCGGAAATATAATTTAAAATTAAATTTGGCAAAATGCTAATTTTTCAATACGGAAGTTACTTATCTAGGACACAGAATAACTGACAAAGGTATTCTGCCTGACAGTAGTAAATATGATGTAATAAAGAACTATCCAGTTCCAAAGAACAGCGACGAAGTTAGAAGGTTTGTAGCGTTCTGTAACTACTACCGTAAGTTCGTCCCTAATTTTGCGACAATTGCATTCCCGTTGAATCCATTGTTGAAAAAAGATGTAAAATTTGAATGGTCATCAAAATGTGAGTATGCTTTCAAGGCTCTCAAATCATTTTTGATGTCACCAAAATTACTACAGTACCCTGATTTTAAGCAAACATTTATATTGACTACCGACGCATCTGATGTAGGATGTGGTGCGGTATTATCGCAGAATATTGATGGCAACGATTTACCTATAGCGTTTGCCAGTAAAAGTTTTACGCCTGGTGAAAAAAATAAATCAGTAATTTTAAAAGAATTGACAGCGATACATTGGGCTATCAATTATTTCAAAGCTTATTTGTACGGACGTAGATTTGTAGTTCGTACAGATCATCGTCCCTTGGTATTTTTATTTAATATGAAAAATCCAACATCTAAATTAACTAGGATGAGATTGGATTTAGAAGATTTTGATTTTTCCATTGAATATATTCAAGGTAAAACAAATATTACTGCTGATGCGTTATCACGTATAATAATGACATCAGATGAACTAAAATCCAAAGGTATATTTATTGTTAATACTAGGTCAATGACAAGGAAGAAAAATGATAAAATTAAATGTAAACAGCAACATCACAGTCTAATCAATGTCGATAATAAGCCTGATCAACTTGTTATCTATACGACAGAGAACCCGACTGAAACTAGAAAACTACCAAAACTTCGAAGTATAGTAGAAAATGAAAATTTAATTCTTATAATGTATGAAGCGCAGAAAAATAAAGTTATTACACGAATTACAACACAATTGCGAAGCATAAGACAAACACTAGTGTTTGCACTTTCAGTGTTGGAAAAGGAAATGAAAATTAATAAAATTGATAAAATTGCTCTTTCAAGTCTTGACCCAATTTTTAACATGGTATCTACGGAAACTTTCAAAGAGCTAACCCTGAAAACAATCAAAAGTTTACAGATTATAATATATAAACCACCAAAGGTCATTAGTGATCTTGGCGAAATTCAAAATATACTAAAAAGTTATCATCAAACCCCAACTGGAGGACACATAGGTCAACATCGACTTTACCTCAAGTTAAGAGAAATTTACAATTGGACAAACATGAAAAGTTCGATTGCGCAATTCATAAAGGCCTGTGAATTGTGTAAGATGAACAAAATTATTAAACACACAAAGGAAGAACTAATCATTACGAATACCCCATCTAGACCATTCGAAGTAGTAGCTATTGATACAATAGGTCCACTACCAAAATCAAATAACAACAACAGATATGCTGTAACAATACAGTGTGAGCTGACAAAATATGTCATCTTGGCTCCAATTCCAACCAAAGAAGCAAATGTTATTGCTAAGGCTTTGGTTGAAAACTTTATCCTAATATATGGAAAATTTTTAGAATTAAAGTCTGATCAAGGAACCGAGTATAAAAATGAGGTCCTAGGTCAAATATGTAAATATTTACAAGTGAAACAAACCTTTTCTACTGCCTACCATCCTCAAACCATAGGTTCTTTGGAGAGAAATCACAGATGTTTAAACGAATACCTGCGAAATTTCGTCAATGAACATCATTCGGATTGGGATGACTGGCTTCAATATTATGCATTTACTTATAACACGAACCCACATACTGATCATGGTTTAACGCCGTACGAATTGGTTTTTGGTTAAAGCCAGAGTACCACACGAAGCATACACAGATAAGATGGATCCAGTTTATAATTTTGATCTCTATATTACAGAATTACGATACAAACTTCAGAAATCACATCAAATTGTTAAACAAAAATTACTTGAACAAAAACAAATTCGAAAAGAAATTAATGATCGTTCAACGAATCCGATTCAAATCAAAATAGGAGATATAGTTTATTTGCAAAAAGAAAACAGACGCAAATTAGATTCATTTTATACAGGTCCATATAAAATAAAATCAATATCAGAACCAAATTGTGAGATCACAAATTTGAAAACGAATCAATCATCTTTAGTTCATAAAAATAGATTAATTAGATCATAAGAAGTGTTAGTTTATAAACCCGAGCCTAATCTCATGAAAAAAATAATGAAAAAAAAAAATAGTGAAAAAAAGAGACAGGTCAATATTCTTAAGCATATGCTTAGAGGTTAGAAATTCGGATTGTTTTAAGATACATTTTATTTTATATTTGCAACTTCATATTCCAAATATTTCAATTATAATTACAAAAACTGACATTTATTTCATCATTGTAAAGGAGATTGAAACAATATTTTAAAATTTATTGAAACTGTGTTGACAAAAATTGAATGATTTCACTGCGTTACGTCATTCACCCAAAGGGGGATGGTGTAGCATTATCATATCTGTAAAGAATCATTTTCTAGCATGTTTTTGAAAGATCATAAAATATTGATCTTGACAGTTTACAACTGTCCATTTCCAAGCAGACTTTCCCATACATTTTCAAGTAATTCTTTTCACATGCAGGACTGATGCGCCTGCATTCTTTCAAGTGCATTCCTCTCATGTTCCCACGTACAATTCTGGAACATGTCATTCACACTTAAATGACTTCGATTAACCTCACAAGTTGTGCAACACACTTGTTCCCATACCGTGCTCATGCTGAGTACGCGCATCACATTTCATACCCATAAAATATGTACGAATCCCTTTTTCCACTCGAAGCGCTGACCTAACTCAACAGCGCACAGTTAGAACAATCATTTGTGTACGTTTACTTAGTTGTATGGTAAACGCCCCTTTTTCAATTATCTTCCCTCTCGTTGGATTGGCCATCGTTGCTGTCGTATGCATCGATTAGCTATAGATATGCATGTTGTTTCAACCTTCTCCTGCAGTACTAGATTAAACAGTAGGTTAGCTCTAACTTGACTGAAAAATAAAAGTGATTGGATAATCAACAATCATCCAGTGAAGTTAATAATGTCCGAAGCCCAAATGTCTACTGTTAGTCTCGTAATCATTATCATCATTACCGCAACCATAGCGCGAAAGACAATCTTTAGAAAATTCAACCCTTTTCTCAAGAAACACCAGCATCATGTAGACCACGAGGTCCATAAAATTCAAACACCCAGAGATGACGGCAAAACGAATCGGGACGATTCTTTCTCAAAGGGGGGAGTAGTTAACAAACGCTCCTCCAAGCAAACCGAAGAGTTAGCACTAAGAGTACTTCAGATTCAACAACAACAACAACAACTTACACAAACATTACGATCACCATCAAACCAAAGACACCTCACCGCCTGAATAATAAGAATTATCATCATCATCATTTTAATATCGTAGACGACACCACATCATCATCATTTCAATATCGCAAACGACACCAAGTACAGTACTCAAAGCACCTGGCAACGGTCATCACTCGGTCTACTTAGATAGAACGACGACGACGGCAAAGATAACAACGACGACGACACCCGTGGCACCGGACACCGCATAACTTTCAGAATGCTGAGATCATCAATTGCAGGACAAGTAGGGACTTAGTTTTAAACCATGCATTCTTGAATAAAATCATTCCGTTTAACTTCCTCGACTCGTGCAGTTCAGTTTCTGCTCTATTCGAAATCCAGTGAAAGTAAATTTAATTTTTTTTAAAAACTCTTTCTAAAAAGGAAGAAACTTATTTTATATATATCTATATATATATATATATATATATATATATATATATATATATATATATATATATATACATATATATATATATATATATATATATATATATATATATATATATACATATATATATATATATATATATATATATATATATATATATATATATAAATATATATATATATATATATATATATATATATATATATATATATATATATATATACATATATATATATATATATATATATATATATATATATATATATATATATATATATATATATATATATATATATATATATATATATATATATATATATATATATATATATATATATATATATATATATATATATATATATATATATATATATATTTACATATCGTCTTGGATCGAATCCGTAGACCAGAAATTAACGTATAGCAAAACCTTAATTAACAACCCGCCAACGGTGGACGAAGTAATGCCACTATGGGTTGGAATAATTAGAGATAAAATCATAAAAGAGGGCAATAAAGTCCTCATTCCAAACCAAACGCAATTTGATTGGAACTGCATAAAAAACCTCTGAGAGAAGAGCTTGGTGACAAACGCGACTAAGCAACGCTAAGCACGAAAATTTCGACACTTGAACAAGGTAATCAAGATTTAACTGCTTATTACTAACAATGTAAGAAATTATTGGCAGACATCAATGCCAATCTACTTGCAAACGACGACACCAAAGCATGCGTTAAAGGTCTCATGTTGAACTATGAGGCCATGATCACCAACGCATTCATTGATGGTCTTCCTGACAATCTATCTTTCCTTGTCAGAATTTATAAACCTAAAAATCTTCAAGAGGCCTACGAAGGGGCATCAGAACAATTGGTTATCAGCCAAAAAAGGCGTGAAAAACATATGCAAAATACTTCGCTGACATCAAAACCGCAATATATCCAATCCGCATCCAAACCTCCGTTCAATCAACAAAACTCTAGACCACTCCACAACCAACCTTCTAGACCACACTACAACCAACCTTCTAGACCTCAATATTATAGTTCGACCAACAGACAACAATACACTCAAAATACGACATATCAAAACGCACCTTCAGGACTTCCGGCCATTCAGAGCATAAAACCCGACCCATCAGGCCAAAGAAGTCAAGGAAATTCAAGATTACCATTTGGTCAATACCGAAATCCACCCCAGCAAAGACAACAAAATGACGTAAACTACAACGAAGCTTCGGAACCAGATTCGGGTTCACCTCAAGAATCGCAATCGAACTACGAGGTGGAACATAAACAATCAAACCCAGAACAGAACGAAAGAGATATTAATGATTACGAAATACCAGAGGAAAACCTAAATTTTCTTTTGGGGCTGCATCCCCAAAACGAGGAGTGACTAGCAACTTCTTGCCATTCATAGAAGTAAATTCACCAAAGCTTGGATGGCTTCGGTTTCTTATTGATACCGGTGCCAACAAAAATTACATATCACCCAACTTAGTCCCCGCAAGTGCTATGAAATCAGGTCCTCGCCAAAAGATTACAAATATTAGTGGGGTACACCTGATAAACAAATTCACATTTTCAACCCTTTTATTGTCTATGACAAGGCACTCCCGGTACAGAAATTCTTTTTATTTAAACTTCACGACTATTTCCATGGACTCATCGGGTACGAAACTCTCAGATCTATGAATGCTGTGATTGATACAGCACGTGACTGTTTAAAAATTAAAAATATAACAGTTCCTCTCCATAAAAAAACACCCCGAAACAGTCCAGATAAACTCAAACGAGACCTAGGAAATTTGTATACAAACATCCAACTCCGACGGTGATTTTCTATTGGAACAAGAGGTTGAACTTCTTCCTAAAATTCACATTTTAGCTGGTAGCAGCAAAAACCATAAAGCCAAAATTCTTATTCACAATTTTGACTCTGATGCAAGAAAAATTAATTTTTGCGACACATTAAATGTCGAAATAAATAATTTCGAAGTTACTACACCTGAAAACGTCAACACCGAACAAAGACGATCATTCGATAACCAACTTAGACTCGGAAAGCTTAATTCCGAAGAAAAATCAAAATTGCTTCAAGTTCTTCATAAATTCCAAGATGTCTTCTACACGGACGATAATACTTTAAGTTTTACCAACGCTGTACATCATCGGATAACAACAAAAGATGAACTTCCCGTTTACTCAAAATCATACCGCTATCCTTTTTGCCATAGAGAGGAGGTCCAACAGCAGGTCGACAAAATGCTGAAACAGGGGATTAGTGGCAAAGAAGATTGATGCTTCTGGCCAACAGAAATGGCGACTGGTCATTGACTATCGGAAGCTAAATGAAAAGACGGTGGACGATCGATATCCAATTACAAATATAACGGATATACTAGATAAACTTGGCCGATGCCAATATTTTTCAATCCTGGACCTGGCCTCAGGGTTCCATCAAATAGAGATCCACGGGAAAGACATTCAAAAAACAACATTTAGTGTCGATGGTGGGCACTATGAATTTGTCCGAATGCCTTTCGGATTAAAGAATGCTCAGGCTACGTTCCAAAGAGTGATGGATAATATCCTCAGGGAGCATATTGGAGTTCGATGCTTGGTCTACATGGATGATATAATCATCTTTTCGACCAGCTTACAAGAACATTTGATAAATTTGAAACTTATTTTGGAAACACTGCGGAAATACAATATGAAAATACAGATTGATAAGTGCGAGTTTCTCCAAAAAGAAGTTGCCTTTTTAGGTCATGTGGTGACCCCCGAAGGAGTTAAACCTAATCCCGAAAAAATTAAAGCTATCCAGGAATGGCCATTACCGAAAAACGAGAAAGAATTGAGAGCTTTCTTAGGCGTGATTGGCTACTATAGGAAATTTATCAAATACTTTGCCAAAATCGCGAAACCTCTAACTCAGCAACTACGAAAAGGGGAGACAATTTGCCATACCAGTAACTTTGTGTCGGCCTTCAAACGTTGTAAAGAGATCTTAACTAGTAGTCACGTACTACAATATCCAGACTTTTCGAAACGTTTTATTTTAACCACAGACGCCTCAAATTTCGCGCTAGGCGCCGTATTGTCTCAAGGCACAATTGGATCAGACAAACCCATCGCTTTTGCTTCCCGTACACTGACCCAGACCGAGGAGAAATATTCAGCCATCGAAAAAGAGCTTTTGGCTATCGATTGGGCTTGCAAATATTTCAGACCCTATTTATTTGGACGCAAATTCAGTCTTTTTACGGATCATAAGCCATTAACTTATGCCTTAAACCTCAAAGGCTCTAACGACAGAGTGATCAGGTGGAAGTTACGTCTTGAGGAATTTGACTACGAGATCCACTACAGGCCTGGGAAACAAAATGTTATAGCGGATGGCTTGTCCAGAATTCCGTTAGAACTACGTGTTAACGAAGCAGAATCAACATCTGATTCTGACACCGTTCACTCTGCTGATTCCGACAACGGAGACTATATAAAAATGACGGAAAAACCACTGAACTTTTACATAAACCAAATATTAATTCAAAAAGGCGACACTAACAACGAAGTGTATCAGCAAATATTACACAAATAGCACTCAGTGTGCCGACAGCCGTGAAAATATTCCGGGAATACATGAACCTAAAGCAAGTGAACTGCATATTGTGCCCGGAAGAGTGGCTAAACATGTTGCAGATTACTTATAGGAACCACTTTTCGAGATACAAAGGTTTCAAAGTTATACTGACACAATCTTTATTGCAGGACATCGTATCAGAAGAACACCAAAATAGTGTAATATCCGATATCCACAGCAGAGCCCACCGAGGCATCGAGGAGAATTGCAAGGAGATCATCCGGGAATATTACTTTCCAAACATGAAATCGAAGACTTTCATACTAATACCGATCCTGCTCATGACAAATGCCATCTCGACAACACATACCAACATACAGATACACGACCTGGCAAAGAACCCAGGACTACTTACTATACAAAACGGAAACTGCATGGTAAAGACAGGACATCACAAAATTTACCATGTGATCGACCTGGACAAATACGAACCTCTACTAGACAAGATAAGCACAATCATCAACGTGCTTAAGATATTCCCAAGTTACAAAGACATGACCGACCTAATACATGACAGATACCTGACGGTCATGAACCAGTTTAAAAACCTATACCCCAAAAAGAAGGAAAAAAAGAGGTTTGTTCAATTTTATAGAATCTAGTATAAAGTTGATCACAGGGAACTTAGATGAGAATGATCTTATCCAAATTAATAGGGACATTGATGATTTAAGATTTGCAAAAAATAAGCTTATCAGGGAGAACAATGTTCAAGTAGAGATCAACAAACAACTAGAGAATCGAATTAACAACTTAAATGTCAACAAGTTGTAAATCAGCAACAAGATATAATTACAAAACAAATCATTTCAGCTAGACAGGACGTAATAAATGGCAGGAATAAAAATCAGAATTTCACAGCCCTTAGACAAACCTTCAAAATGTCGCATCACCTAGAACTCATGAAATCACGTTTTGATAATATTTTCGAAACAATTCAGCTAGCTAGGATTAATAACCGATAGATTAGAAGAACAGAATATAACTCTGCTAAGTACTGATCAAGCTTACGAATTCCTTAGCATCAAAGTTCTATATAATAGTTCAAAGATCTATTTCATAATACTTGTACCCCAAATAGAACAACCAAGCTTCAATAACCTTTTATTAGAACCACTTCCGATAGGAGATAGGGAAATAAAGCTTCCTGGAACCATGGCAATAACCAACCCGGACGCAGCATACTTCATATATATGTAATAGTCAGGGAGCTTAGCTCAGTTAGTTTTTGAGATCCATGAAGTGTAGCTGTAGCACTACGTAAAAAGTTATAAACAATGATTAAGTGAAATAAGTGTTTTTTTAAAACCCAATGATGACAACCAGTGCATAAGTATATAAGTTAAGGACAAATACTTCTGTAACATACAAGCCTCAACCCCAGAACCGGCTACCAGGCAACCGGCAACCATAGAACCTTCCATAGGTCATCAACATCAATATCAACATCTCCTAGCTGGTAATATTCCAGCTACCACATCAACCATCGCTTCCCCAGCGGTGCGATATCAAGGAACCAACAATAACCCAGACAGACAACCAGCACCCCATAATGCGTGATCAGCATCTTCCCTTGAGTCAGCTAAAACATCAACTATCGCCCCTACAGTGGTGCGGTCTCTGAATCCAAATCATCACCATCGAACCATCTTCCAGATAGACAGAATAGACAACACAACTTCTCATCATGTACAGTCAGCGCCTTCCCACGGGACAACATTGTTGCAGCTCTCCAGCAGTACGTGGTGCGTGTCATTTAGGTAAACAGCAGAAATAGGAAAGTAGGGATTAGATCATAATTATTGCGATCAGAAATAAAGATTCATTCCATATTGTGCTCTTGAAGTGACTAGTTCTCTTTTTAAAAACATTCCGAAGGTCTCATCGACTAAAGGGTGTCCACGATGAAATTGCCACACTATGAAATTGCTCTAACTTTTTAACCGTTGGGTAGAATTTAATGAAAATTTGGGTGGATTTAGTTCATAGTGCATTATTTACATCTTGCAAGTTTTAAAGTCCTGTGATCAAAACTCGCGGAAATGTAGTCGAAAGAACAGCTCGTGCGTGATAAAATCTTGCGCATTCATCACGAGAACAAGGATCTCTCGCATCGTTCCATCGCTAAAACGTTGGGAATCGCGAATTCCACGGTGTCGCGAGTGATTAAGCGGTTCGAGGAACAGTTGACCACCGATCGGAAGCCCAGAAGTGAAGGAAAAAGTATTCCGTACAACACCAAAAATCACAACCGCGTAGTTGGGGCCTTCAACCGAAATCCGAACGCCTCCGTTCGGGATGTGACTAAGAAGCTGCACCTAAGCCGAAGTTTTGTCCAGAAGGCCAAAACTAAGGCTGGGCTTCGAACGTTCAAGGTACAAAAGGCCCCTAATCGCGACGAGAAGCAGAACAAATCCGCCAAAACCCGTGCCAGGAAGTTGTACCTCAACATGCTGACGAAAGTTGAATGCTGCAACATATGTGAAGGCCGACTTCAAACAGATCCCCGGCAACCTGTTTTTCACGGCCAAGGATAAGTTCATCGTTCCGGAGCATGTCCGCACTCAGAAGATGTCCAAATTTGCGAAGAAATTCCTGGTTTGGCAAGCCATCTGCACGTGCGGGAAGCGGAGTGCACCTTTCGTGACCCAGGACACGATGAACGGACAGGTGTACATAAAAGAGTGCCTCCAGAAGCGGCTGCTTCCTCTCCTGAAGGCCCACAACGTCCCAACAATCTTCTGGGCGGATTTGGCCTCATGCCACTACTCCAAGGACGTGCTGAAGTGGTATGCGGACAATAAGGTCAATTTCGTGCCGAAAATGTTCAACCCTCCCAACACTCCGGAGCTCCGTCCCATCGAGAAGTACTGGGCGATTATGAAGCAGCACCTTCTTAAACGACCTAAGGTAGTGAAGACAGTCGAGGAACTGAAGAAAGTATGGGTTTACATGCAAAAAACGGTTGATTCACAGGTTGTGCAGAATCTTATGGCCGGGGTTAAGGCCAAGGTGCGGGCATTTGCGTATGGACTGTAAATAAAATACGAGTAAAATGGTAAAATGAAGTTTAATAGTTATTTCTCAATCCCTGAAAATTTGATGGCAATCGGATGAAAACTCGAATTTTGCGAATCAATTTTGTGTGTGGCAATTTCATCGTGGACACCCTTTAAAACTTATATATATATATATATATATATATATATATATATATATATATATATATATATATATATATATATATATATATATATATATATATATATATATATATATATATATATATATATATATATATATATATATATATATATATATATATATATATAACTAGCTGGCCCGGCAGACGTTGTCCTGCCCATAATTAAATTACTTAATGGAAAATTGGAGAAGGAGTTATAAATGAAAAAGTTTATTTGCAATAAGTATTAATTCCATTTATTTAGAGTTAATTTCTTACTGTTGTGTGATGATTTAATCAAAATGTGTTGCTGTAAGGTAAGGTTTATTGTCCAAGAACACCTATAGAACATTATAGATATTACCATAGGTGTTGGCATGAACTGTTCTCTTATTATGTTCGTTGCCCCAAACGAAGTCATTTGAAAACAACCATTATAACTCTGGATGTTCTGCAGAATATGTTTAGAATCACTTTCTGATCCAGACACCAATGAGCGCAAACGCTCTGGTGGTGGATTTAGTGGCGTTACTTTAACTTTGCCACTTGCACAACACAATTCATTTGGTGTTTCATTTGGGAGCTACAATGCATTACAATGAGAACAAACTTCACTCATTGATTCAATGGCGATTGATATATCCGCACTGAAATTAATCAAAGGATCATATTGAAATGCACGTTGAAGATTTTGCAGAATGTAGGTTTGCTGTCGTAGTCGTTTAGTGATGTTATTTTGGGTACGATTGTCACCAGATCTTTCTGATGCTTCCCGATTACGCTTCTTTCTATCGCTTGTATTTCGACCTGCTCTCTCTTCTTGATCCAACATCGGTCGAGCCCGTGCCATTCGTTGTCGATCCAAGTCATTTTGAGTTGCATGCAGAACGTCTCATTCAAGATTTTGCTGCGCTAACAGTCGTGCGGCTGCAGCGACCAATATTACTTCGTCTAGTAGGAGGCATTGCACAATAATACTAATTGAAATTGAAATTGCAACATAATTAGTTTCTTCAAAATTTCTAGTAATATGTTCGTTTTCACTTTCCTGATGCAATATTAATATAAACAGTGAACGATAATAATATTAACAAAAATGTTATTATACACCTGTCAGATCAACATAGAATACAAAAACTAATACTCTCATTCTCCATCGAACTTCACTCCTATTTACATCTCGCTGCAAGATATCACCAATACAAACGTTTCAATTTATACGTGAACCTACACGTTTACACTGCCCAAGTAACAATTTCAGTTCTATTCCAGCCGTATAGCGCTCCTCCCGGCTTTGTTGATGAAACTACATTCAAAACTATTTTGTCCACCAATACCTCCTCTATGCATCTTTAAAGCCGAAATGTGTACAAAGTGGCCCACTCTTTAGACGGTTGTGAGAACAAATTAATAAAACCTTTCCAAGACCATAAAGATTTTGAAAATGTTCTAGTGAAAGATGTTATTATGAAAGATAATGCCGAATGGCCACAGCTGTCAAAATTCACGGCGATATCGTGGTTGGTTTTTGTTGTTCTGCTTTGTTCGATTCTCTGCTCTTCTGATTCATTCGACAGTAAATAATGGCTAAGAAAAAAGCTCAAGTGTTGCGGAAAATTATGTTTGAAAGCAAAATATATAAAACAAATTGAGTTTTTTTGTTAAGCATATCATGCTCCAAATCATATGTGCATTTAATTGTATGGTGAATATTGGCATGATGAGAGCTGAAAATTAATGCGCCTCGGAACCCTAGTAGCACACTTGTTGCCATTCGGTTGAGAAAACATAAATGTGACTTGCTTAGTCATAATCAAGTTGCTGTAACGAATTATGATCATAGTGTGCTGCTTGGGAAATTATGCGAGTTTACAACATCAAAAACAAAATTTAAAGAAATATATTCGATAAATTATTCGAGAAACTTCTGAAAATTGATAGAATTCAATAAGGTTATCTGAACGAATACCGAAATTTGCCTTAGATCTACAGTTCAATTGTATGACATTTAAAATTTAGTGTTTTTTCACATTTCAATTATTTCATTCATTCCAATATGGCGATTGCAAGAAAAAACAGTTTTAGCAATGGTTACTATAAAACTATCTGATCGCTTGGAAGCTTTTCAAATTGCCAATTAGACGTTTAATGCATTTACTGGAAGCAAAATAGTTTTAAAATGCTTTTTCAACTGACCATAATAAGATAATATGAATGAGTCCTAAAACGGTATTTCAAAACAGCATTTTATGATTTTACAAAGTCAAAATAAAAACTTTGATAGGGATAAAATTTTAGAAGTTAAGGTTTAAAGATTGTTTTAAAAAAGCTGTGTAGGTTCTTATAAACCTGACTAAAATTTGAATCCTATTGGCATCTCTTGCTGCCATAATAAAACCGAATTGATTTCTGGTGGCTTTCATAAAACTTTAATAAAACTTAGTAAAGCTGGATGGTTTTGGCAATGTTACTTGGGTGAGGTTGCTTTTTACGCAGGAATGAGTGCGCTGAAAAAAAAATCCTTAAAAACAACTGAGTAGCTCCTAGAATTCACGTACAAACCCGTAATTTACGAAAACCTCGTAAAAAGCAACAAAAGTGATTATTTAAACGCGTTAATGACAAAATCTAAGTGAACAGTATCTCCTCGCGTGAATTCTGAACACCACGTAAACAAAAACTCGCATAATAAACGACTCCAGTGTATTATCGTTTTTCGCATAATTTTTCAAAAAGTCCTAAATAACAATGAGAGATTCGCTCCTCTCTCGTCCTTTTTTTGTTAATTAAGACGCCATTATAAAATTTTCCAACGGTTTCTCCTTCCAACTCGATGGATGGTGTTGTTGTTTTCTATTATGATATTTCCATACAAAGTGAAAATTTAATTTAAATGATTTTTTTTACTCTCCCGAAAAAATTTCGTACATTTTTTATTTTAAAAACCTGTTGGAATTCAAGACGAATCAAATGAAAAAGAAATCAAGTAATTCCATTGAGTCGTTCGTGAGTTATGCTGTCACGAACGGACAGCATTTCATTTTTATATATATAGATTAATTAACAATAAAATCATTCCCATTCCGCCCTTCAGCCAAGACAGTTCTTTTTAAAAACCTATATTCGAAGACCGGATTTATTAGTGGCGCAGTCGGTAGGATGCGCAAAGTGTCTTAGATTGTCTTGATAAAGTGAATTGCAGTGATATTATTCGCGAAAGCTCCAGGGAAACCAGCCTACTGGACTCGAGAGAAAGCAGCGGAACACTTTGGAAGAAAGAACGACGACCACTTGTGCATCCCAAGTAGAACCACCTCAACCGGGAAACCATTTGTGAAAGCATATCACGAATTTGTGGTGAGTGAGTTCGCTCTATTTTAACTTTTTCTACATCTATCATTTTCCTAATCCGAAATAAACGCAAGATTTCAAACCTGGTTTAGGTTCTGATCTCTTCGCCTAAATCATAAACCATACTAATTAATAGGTGCAAGCCCCTACCCGAGGTAAGTGACCACCTTCGATATCACAAAAGTGTTTTACTAACCTAACAAACCAATCAATAAATCAATAACTTGTGAAGAAGAAACAAGTGAAGTGAAGTTTTAGTTTGTAAGTGCAAACAGTGTATCAGCGTATAGTTAATATTATTCCTCTTATGAGACCTGGTTTGCGATCGAGCCGCAACATGTCTCAGAATGAAGTCGATCATCTGCAGCAGCAGATTGAAAATTTAAACAGAGAGCTTCAGAAGCGCGAAAGCGAAATCGCTGAACTGAGTGCTCACAGACAGGTTGAAACCCCTGCCGTTTTTTCTGCTCAACCCGGTTCATCTTCAGTACGAGCCGCGGAAGCAAACGAAATAAATATAAATGACGAGTGCCAAAGGGGCAAAGTCCCAGACCTCATTAAAAATCTACCCACTTTTAGCGGGAACCCAAAACAGTTAAACTGTTGGATTAATTCTGTAGATTTTCAAGATTTTCAAGAAGTTTCAACATTCAAAGTTATTACCCACTTGAAAATGAGTTGACCGTTCTTAGAACAATTCCCATGCATAAGTGATATTCACGATGATAATCGCGTGATCTTCAAGGCGAATATCATCGCGAAGATCACTGCGAATATACGCTCTTATTCCTCAGGTATAAGAGAT
Source organism: Aedes japonicus (assembly GCA_034211315.2). NCBI lineage: Eukaryota > Metazoa > Arthropoda > Insecta > Diptera > Culicidae > Aedes > Aedes japonicus. The sequence goes on along the minus strand of JASCZW010007423.1, from coordinate 46,419 downwards.
AGAGCTATGTATTGTTAGACCAAGTTGTAGGTCTACTCAAGCACCATAAGTTCATCATACATTATATTTTGAAATTGAGCTTCTGAGAAGAGCTATCGGCAAATGAATATGGATAAGTCAAAAATGATAAGCCGCAACCTTGCTTCTTATCTCTCTCGATTAAAAGCTTTTTTGTTCTAGTATTCCATGAATGTTTTAATGACTGTTCTTACTACTAAATACAAGGATATAAACAAATATGAAGTTTAACACTTATCCACCAAATGGCGAAACGTTGTCTGTTGCAAGTCACCCCTTCTGCGGGGTGACTTGCAACACTTTTGCGATATGAGTTAAAAAGTGGTTTAAAACAGTTTTATCATCGTTATTTTGTTGTTCTGAGGCGTTTCTGATGGTTTAGGTGTGGTGGCTTGTGCTTTAGACTGGTTCCTGTTGTTTCTGTCGAGTTTGGTTCTCTTCATGCGCTTTGCTGTTGATGTCGAATTCGAAGTAGTCTTCTCCATCACGTCTTGGGAAGTCACGGTCTGCCCAGGTTCAGCGAGGATTCGTTTTTTCTGGCCTGTCCTACTTCCGGAGATTTCCCGAATCGCGCTTCCTTAAGAACGTTGACAAAAACCTTGGACCATGAATTTTCAGCTCCGGTGTTTTTTGTGCTTGTGATACCTGGCAGTTTGCTTATCACTCTTAGTGGATTAAGCGGAAAAATACCGGTTGTACGGAATCCAGCTCGTAAACTCTCAGCAGCTTTGTCAAGCTTTTCAACAGTGTAAAGTAGTTAAACCTCAACCTTAACGTTCGATGTGCAAGATTGGTGCCCAACTTACGAAATGCAGCACCAGCATAAAATGTGCTGCCAACGGTCCATCGGTAAACTTGGCCGATGGACAAAAAACGCCGTAGTCAAGTTAAACGCGTCGCCACCGAGGCAATCACCCCGACGCAGCGTCAGCAACAAGCATGCCACCAAACCGCCATGGAAGCCTAGCTAGGTGGCACAACCTCGATCGATCGTCATTATCGATCAATCAATGAACATTGAAATTGTTAGAATGTGGCCCTTCGGAGACGACGAAAGTAGCAACGTTCAGCACAGCAGCATCACGTATCATGACGTGATCTCGTATTCCATGGACGGCGGCTTCATCTTGGTGGCGGTCATTATCGTCATCGTATGGCGATGGCGACGCAACATGAGCCGCATCCGGTCGCTGGAGGCAGCGACCAGGCGCAACCAGTTCAACGCCTAAGCGGGCGTCATCCGACGCCGCCGACTCAGCGTTTTAGGTGCTCCAACCGGAGCACGGCAACATCGAGGGTGCACCCGGCACCACACTAGTGCAACAAATTCCACAAACTTTGTGGAAAGAAACGTTGTATAAAGTCAGTTCGAGTCGATAATCGCGAGAGTTCGGTCGTTTTCATATATATCACGTCCGAAAGTCTTTTTCCCTTGTTTGGTAGCTCTTCTATAGTGGTTTCTGCGGAAGCGAGGCTAGTAGTAGGGCTATGCAGTTTCATTTTTGGTGACCCCGACGTGATACTCGCATCGCGCGTGTAGCGAGGATCACCGCGTAATAAAGCTAATCAATCACCGCACCGAGCGGCGGTTAGTGCAAAGTGACGAATCGAAAAAACCACCCGTACTGGGTGGAAAGTGCAAAAATTAAACGAACACCAGCCAGCGACTGTGACTGACGGTTTCCCTCCCCCGTGTGGAGAACAAAGAAAAATTGAACCACCGTCCGTGAACGGTGCCCAGTTAAGAAAATCGAATTACCACCAGCGGGCGATTGTATGCAGTGGCTCCTTTGCTGAGCCTACTCAAGAGAAACGATCTGTGAAAAAATTTACCCACCGTCGGGTGCAAGAAAAGTTGAACACCGATCGACGGTGACGAAGCGGCCAGTGCAAGTGGCCCAAAACTGTGATAAAGGCTTCCGACCGTGTAGGGAGCCCCGAGAAAATTGAACACCGACCGACGGTGACGAAGCGGCCAGTGCAGGTGGCCCTAAAAAGTGCTAGTGAACAACGCGTAGTGCCCCCCAGCGGCGCATCAAAAAAAAAAGAGTCAACGCCGATCGACGGCGCCAGAGAGTCCAGTGCAACTGAACTAAAATAGTGAAGCATTTGACGAAAAGTGGTTTCCGTGGAGAACCACGAACATAACATTGGTCAACCGCTCGTGGCCACCGCGTAGTGCTCCCCGTGCGAAAAACGAAAATGAATCGCGAGGAAGAGATAGCAGAAGTGGTGGAGACCGCTAAAAATCAGCTGGTTTCATTGGAAGCCAGCATAAAAAGAATGGCCGGCGAGGCCAAAAAATTAAAAGATCCTTCGTGGATCCAAGTCAAGACCACCATATCTTTGTTGGACGGTCTATACGAGCAGGCGTCCAACGTCCTGCTTAAATTGGAGGGCCTCCAAGGCCCTCAAAAAATGCAAAGGCGAGAGCCCGTGATGGCAATTTATTTAAATGCAAAGGTGGAGCTGGAGGAGTTGGCGCAATCGATGCGACCAGCTCCTGTCAGCGGGTCTTCTAACTCAGTGCTGGACCAGACCGTCCAGCAATCCACTGGTCGCTCGGACCATTTGCCGAGGATCGAGTTACCTCGATTCAACGGTTCCCCAACGGAGTGGCTCGCATTTAAGGCGAGATTCGAGAAGCGCATAGTGACGATCGGCGAGGACGCCGACAAATTCGCATTCCTGACCAAGTGTTTGGAACGGTTTGAGCCCGCGCGAAACTCGATTGAGGCCCTGGAAAACTCGGGAACGAGTTTTGCTGACGCGTGGGCCAAGCTAGAAGATAGATTCTACAAACGTCGCATAGCTTTCGAGAGCTATTTTGCGAAATTGCTACGAATAAAGAAAGCGGTAAATCCTACCGCCAAGGGCATTCTGACTCTCATTGACGCGGTGGACACCACGGTCCATGCCGCACTCCAGATACACGGTCAGCGTAATCGCACGCTGGATTGTGTTGCCGACGGACTGATAATAGCCGTCGTAAAGAGTAAACTAGACGACAAAACCCTGTCCAGGCTCGAAGAGAGCTTAGACCTGCAAAAATTATTTAGCTGGACAGAATTCAAGTCGGAATTGGAAAAGCGAGCCAACCAACTGGCTTGTCACTCGGAATTCGATGGTGGACGAAACGTCAAGACGGTGGCGGTTGCCTCCGTCCCCCGACATTCGACGGAGAAAGGTCAAAACCAATCACAAAAAATCAAGTCGTGTTTTTCTTGTGGTACCACCGGAGAGCACAGTATCTTCCACTGTGTCGCCTTCAATAAGCTCCCGATTAAGGAGCGCTGGAACGCTGTTGCCCAGCATCGAAGATGTTACAATTGTCTGTCGCAGGGGCACCCCGCGCAAAAGTGTCTCTCGAACGTTAGCTGTAAGGAATGTGGCATGCGGCACCACACTCTATTGCACTCGGCGGGTGGGGAAAACGCCTCACCTTCCACCTCCACCCAACAAAAGAACAACGAATCGGCCATGCAAGCTTCGGCCGCAACGAGCAACCCCAAGTGACTGGGGGAAAATTATGTATTTTTGGCCACAGCCGCCATAAATGTACGAGGAGTGTCGACTTGGTATCAGGTCCGTTGTCTATTGGACTCAGGTAGCCAAGTTGAAACAATCACCGAGGAGGCAGCGCAGCTTATTGGTCTGCCTCATACCGCAGCCCCCCTGACCATAACTGGTATCGGGGGGAGCATTATAACGCGTCAAATGCTCACCACTCGGATCGAGTCCAGAAATGGTAAGTTTTTCACAACTGTTAAGTTGATGGTCGCCCCTCGATTATTGGGGGATCAACCCAGCATCACGCTCCGAAAGGGATCGATAAGGGTGCCAGATGGAATTGAACTGGCTGACCCTACATTCTACAAGCGACAACCAGTGGAAATCCTGCTAGGATCCCGAGTGTTTTTTCAAATCATCGGACCCAGATCTATTAATCTGGGAAGTGGACCTGTTTTCCAGGAATCCGCTCTTGGTTGGCTAGTCGGCGGACTGGCATCCCTCCCGAAGCCGCAACAAGTCACTTTGGCTATTGTGGCAGCTGCGCCAGAAGCCACAAACACTCCAGATGAGAAGCTGGCAGATGGATACGATTGCAACGAACAAAACTTAGAGGATTTGTTCAGGCATTTCTGGGCGCTCGAGGAGGTGACTTCTGCGGAAGCGAAGCCCTGCCTCAGCGCGAATATTTGCGAAGAACATTTTCGAAAAAACACCACTACCGGATCGGATGGCAAATTCACCGTTCGTCTTCCTCTAAAGTATGAACCTCAAATTCTGGGGAACTCATTTGAACAGGCAAGAAAGCGCTTGCTATCATTGGAGAAACGCCTTTCCCATCTTCCAGACGTATACGAGCAATATAGGGATTTCCTCAAGGAATATCTCTCCATGCAACATATGCAAACAGTCTGCCCAGCTGATTATGCAAGGGTAAAATATTACATACCCCATTCCTGCGTCATTAAGCCGGATTCCACCTCAACCAAGCTACGAGTGGTGTTCGATGCTAGCGCCAAAACGACAAGTGGCATATCTCTGAATGAGATCCAGCATAGCGGACCGGTAATACAGCGCGAACTGTTTGATTTACTATTGGACTTCAGATGCCACGACAAAGTAATCACCGCTGACATCGCGAAGATGTACCGGCAGGTGAACGTCCACGAGGAAGATTCGTGGTTGCAATGTATTCTTTGGAGGAACGACCCATCCGAGGAAATTCAAACCTACAGATTGAAGACGGTGACGTACGGCGAAGCAGCATCTTCGTTCCTAGCATGCCGAGCGCTTCACGAAGTCGGAGAAGCAATTCGACCCGAGCAGCCTGAGGTTGCTGATGCCATTCAGCAATGCTTCTATGTAGACAATTTAATGATGGGGGGAGATTCAGTAGACGAGCTACTAAATCGACGAAAGGCCGTGGAAGCCGCATTATCCAAAAAAGGATTCCCCTTAAGGAAGTGGGCATCCAATGATCCCACCATCATACGCGACGTAGCAACCGAAGACCTAGAACAGGTAATTCACGCAGGGGATCACGACGTCATCAAGACATTAGGAGTTGCATGGTCCCCGCAAACCGATACATTCCGATTCCTGGTGGATGGCCAGGATCCGTGCCCAACCACTATGACCAAAAGGCAACTTGCCTCCGAGATTTTGAGGCTGTACGACCCGCTGGGTATTATGCAGCCAATAATTATTACGGCGAAGATCCTGCTCCAAGGACTTTGGAAAATCAAATTAAAATGGGATGACCCAATCCCTGCGCAATCACATCACGAATGGCAACAGCTGAAGAAGACATTGCCGAAACTGGCAAGCTTGGCCATACCGCGTCAAGCCATTCCAAGTAACGTTGTTCATCTGGAGCTGCATGGGTTCTCAGATGCTTCCATCCTCGCCTATGGCTGCGCAATTTACGCGTACTGCATAGATGACCAGAATAGGAGCTCAATGAACTTACTATGCGCCAAATCCCGCGTAGTACCAATGGAAAGGGCCAATCGGCTGGCCCTGACGCTCCCTCGAAAGGAACTTTTAGGAGCAAAGCTACTTGCCGAATTAATGCATAAGGTAAGCGGCATCATACCATCGCGCATTGACCAGGCATATTACTGGTGCGACTCTCAGGTAGTACTGGCCTGGATCCACTCGCATGTACCCCACCATGAGGTGTACGTTTCAAACCGAATTAAGGTAATTCGGTCCTTAACAAATCAAGAGGATTGGCGCTACATCCCGACTGATCAAAATCCCGCGGATGTAGTCTCAAGAGGAATTTCCGTAAGGAAGCTCTTGACCACAAAAAGGGAACTGTGGCTGCGCGCCACAGAATACGTATTGCAGAAGAAGCAACAGTTCAAGACACTTGTGGCCCTACCAAGCATGGCAACCTGTTCATCACAGAATCAAGACGACATAACAACCGAAGTGGATGACATAATATCCGCGTATCCTCACCACAACTCGTTCCGGCGAACGCGAAGGCATTTCGCCATAATTCATCGGGCCATAAACAATCTTATGGCCAAGTCAGCCCTAATTAAAGGACGTGGAGTGAACAGAGAATTTCATATCGGTCCCATAACTGTAAGTGAGCTGGAGGCAGGAGAGCGGCTGATCGTGAAACACCTCCAGCAAATCCATTATCGTAAGGAGTTCGCCCATTTAGAGGAAAAGGGAACCCCTACCAAGCAAGGTCCTCTGCAGCACCTCAGTCCCATAATCGTAAATGGACTTATCCGCGTCGTGGGCAGAATTAGTCTAGCCGACCTACCTCAGGATCAACGACATCCAATTTTAATTCCCCGAGAACATTTCTTTGGGAAAATCATTTTGAATCATATGCATAGAAGAAATTTCCGCTGGGCTGGAAACTATCATTGCGGACTTCCAGAGACAATATTGGATGCGAAGTCTCCGAAAGACTGCTAAGGCAGTTGTCGACAAGTGTATTTTGTGCGCACGAGCCAGACCGCGCAAATTCCAACAGCAGATGGGCCAATTGGCGAGACCCTGTGTGAATCCATCACCAGCCTTCACGCATACCGGAGTGGACCTCTGTGGCCCATTTCACATCTTACCGAGCCCCAGAGCTAAGACCAGGATAGCCGTCTACGTCTGCATCTTTGTTTGTTTTTCAACCAAGGCAGTGCACCTCGAAGTGGTGGAAAACCAATCCGCAGGAGCTTTCATTGCTGCACTCATGAGATTTACTTCGCTGCGCGGCAGGCCGGAAGTAATTTATTCCGATAACGGCCGCAATTTCGTCGGAGCTAGCAAGGAACTCGCTGAGCTGGCACAAACATACAACAATGAGCTATTCCAAAATGAATTGGTTGGGATAGCAGCCACCAAGGGGATAAACTTCTCTTTTATTCCACCCAGAAGTCCAAATTTCGGAGGACTCTGGGAAGCCAATATTAAAGTCGCCAAGAGGTTATTTTCAGCAGCGGCCCGTGGGGCCTGCTTCAACATTCTAGAACTTCAGACTGTACTCTATCAGGTGTCGGCGATCATGAATTCCCGGCCCCTTACGGCAGTCTGGACTGACGCCAGCAGTCCAGAACCGCTTACCCCTGGACATTTTCTGATTGGAAGACCCATGACGGCTCTTTCCATTCCCAGCGAAATACCTAAACATGGAAACCTATCAATGCGATGGCAACGAATCCAGAACCAAACCATGCAGTTTTGGCGCCAGTGGCAGGAGCATTCCTGCAACATCTGCGCTGCTTGGCCAAATGGACCAAAAAGCAGCCCAATTTGGAAGTTGGACAAGTGGTCCTCATCGGAGATGATAACAATCCCGTGGCAAAGTGGCCCATGGGAATCATCATCAACACTCATCCCGGTGCCGACGGAGTCGTGCGTGTCGCCACGGTTTGCGTCGGAACCAGCCTCTACAAACGGAACGTCCGGCTGTTGGCCCCATTACCAATCGAGTCACCAGCAACCGACAACAGCATGCAACAACCTTCGATCCATGAAGGAGCAGAATACGAAGAGGACCCTCCACCTCCAGCTATTTGGGACAATCGTCTACGCTCTCGTCCCAAAGGGGGGAGAAAATGGAAGTAGTTAAACCTCAACCTTAACGTTCGATGTGCAACATTGGTGCCCAACTTACGAAATGCAGCACCAGCATAAAATGTGCTGCCAACGGTCCATCGGTAAACTTGGCCGATGGACAAAAAACGCCGTAGTCAAGTTAAACGCGTCGCCACCGGGGCAATCACCCCGACGCAGCGTCAGCAACAAGCATGCCACCAAACCGCCATGGAAGCCTAGCTAGGTGGCACAACCTCGATCGATCGTCATTATCGATCAATCAATGAACAGTAATTGTTAGAATGTGGCCCTTCGGAGACGACGAAAGTAGCAACGTTCAGCACAGCAGCATCACGTATCATGACGTGATCTCGTATTCCATGGACGGCGGCTTCATCTTGGTGGCGGTCGTTATCGTCATCGTATGGCGATGGTGACGCAACATGAGCCGCATCCGGTCGCTGGAGGCAGCGACCAAGCGCAACCAGTTCAACGCCTAAGCGGGCGTCATCCGACGCCGCCGACTCAACGTTTTGGGTGCTCCAACCGGAGCACGGCAACATCGAGGGTGCACCCGGCACCACACCAGTGCAACAAATTCCACAAACTTTGTGAAAAGAAACGTTGAATAAAGTCAGTTCGAGTCGATAATCGCGAGAGTTCGGTCGTTTTCATATATATCACGTCCGAAAGTCTTTTTCCCTTGTTTGGTAGCTCTTCTATAGTGGTTTCTGCGAAAGCGAGGCTAGTAGTAGGGCTATGCAGTTTCAACAGTCTTCTTAAGAAGACCCGGAAACAAGTGTTTTGGTACTGTACCAGAGAACTTCGCCTTGTACTCCAAAAGAACGTTTCTCCATTTGATTTTCAACGGGCGGAAAAATGCTACGTCAAGCGGTTGGTAAAGGTGCGTGCTATTCGGTGGGAGAAATACGAATCTTATATTGTATTCTTTGAAGGTTTGTAGCACTCGCATGGACAGATGACTTGCAAGATTATCTCCAATTAGTATTTTCGGACTCTGACATTCTTTGTCGTCGTGTTTCTTAAAATGTGGAAATGCCACTTTATAAAACCATTCTTCAAAAAGCTTGTTATCAAACCAACCGCTTTTTGAGCATCCATATGCAGTATTTTGAGGTCCACCTGAAGTCCAGGTGTCATATAAAAATTTACTTTTGTATACGACGAATGGCGGAAGCAGTCTACCCGATGCCGTTCCAGCAAACATTACGGAAGTACTTGTTTTTGTGGAATCTAAAATACGCTCTGCATGTTTCGCGCCTCGTCGAACAATGACCTTAGTTCGTCCTGGATCGTCTGTAAGATTAGTTTCATCATAGTTGATGATGAATTCTGATTTCACATCCTTAATTGACAGCTTCAAGTGTTCGAAATAATTGGAAATTGTTTCTTCCGAAACAGCTGCCCGAGACCTTTTAATGTTTTCCGACAGACGATTGGAGAGCACTTTGTTGCGTTTCAAAAATGATGTGCACCAATCATTTCCAGGATGATTGTTTTTGAATCGCTTTTCCTTCTTCCCTTGGTTGTTTAGATATCCTTTAACGATCAATCTAAGGTCATTTTTTTGGAAAGGCATTCCCCACTCCGCTGCGAGCAGCAAACCATCAACTAGTATCTGCTCATCTTGGCGAGTCAACACTGTTTGTCCACCATAAGTTCTTTCTTCAGGTCTCTCCTTCTTCAAGTACCGCGAAATTGTTGATGGACACAATGTGTATCGCTTTGCCGCTTCCCGGATGGACATTCTGTTCTTTTTAATTTCTAGCGCTGCTTTTTCCAAAGTTTCCTTCGAGAAATCAGCATACTTGCGATTTCCGGCTGGCCGCTTATAGGTTCTGGGCATGATTTTCGATGTAAACGAACTCTGTAACAAGTAATCGTTAAAAATAATTATATTGGATAATAACAAATAATTTTAGAGTCTTTAAACAATTGCCCTTCAACTGTTGCAAGTCACCCCTCAATGAGGCACATATTAGAAAAAATGTTTTTTCCAATAGAGTGAAATTTATTATTTACATTATTTATGCTGGATTCTATCTATGGACAGATGCCAAAACTTGGGAAATGATCGTTTTTGTTACATTGATTCTAATTATCTTATAATAACTTACGATTTTCGGTGCCTAAATACGAGCTGAATATGCGGATTTATCTAATTCCGGCAGAAAAACAACAAAATGAAATATTTTTCATTCGATTAGTCACCAGACATAACGAACAGAGTGTAAACAATGCACGCGAACTGACAGTTGTTGTTGTTTTTGTTTGTTTTCACCATAGCTGAAAAAAAACTGCGTATCAACGTAAGTGTTGCAAGTCACCCCGTTTGACGGTACCACACAAGTGCAACAACCTGTGTGTTCCCATACATCGAAGTGTCGACTCGATAATCGATACCATATTGCACCATTCTGGAAATGGTCTCATGGCATCGCATTTCATAGAACTATCAGTGCGCTTTGCATTTTCGTTCTTTTCCCTAATTCTGTCGTAAGCCTTCAGCGCACAGCTAGAGCAAACCAGTGCCGTGTTCACGTGCACATATTGGTAGTTGTTTTGGCAGTTTTACTGTACTATGATTAGTCGATCAGTAATTGGTTGCATCTAGGCTTCCCCCACTTAAAATTGTTAGCTTAGTGAAGTACTAGAATTAAGAACCTTGGAGGTATGTAACTGAATTGAAATAAAGAATTTTTATGACCAACCGTCAAAGAGAACAGTTTTATTTAAACGGAAAAGAAGTCCACATCAGCACCAACGACCGGACGACACATGGCAAGAAACATTAATGCATAGATGGCAATTTTAGTAAACAGCGAGGCCTCTGTAACAAATATGAAATAAATCAAGTTTTTCGATTTTTATCGAGCAATTAAGTAGTACACATCCTTTTTTAAAAACCAACCCCGAAGGCCTCGACCTGGAACTGGCGCAGTCGACTTGAAGGAGGAGTGAAAGTTAAGTGCAACTAGTTCGCGAAAAGTAGTTTAAATCGAGTTAAGTGCGACCGAAACTAAACAAGGAATTTGTTCAAGTGAAATCGCACCGGCGATCATGATCCACGATTCGACGAACCAGGAACTTAACTTTTACCAGCCCCACGGACCGGCTCTCTACCCGCTTTGGCATCACTAGTGGAATACTAGTAGATTTGTGGTGAGTGCTTTTAACTATCTCTTTTCCTACCCCTTGTGAGCGGACAACCTTGAATAGGTTCGTTTTGCCACGTCCACATTAGAAAATAGGACAAAAATAGTGATTTTAAGTTCAATCAATAATAGTGATTCGTAGTTAGTGACCTAAATTTAATAATTTATAATTGACGACTTGCATTCAGTGAGTTTTACATAGTGTTATCATAAGAAGTTGTAGTGATTTTAAGCTTAATCAATTATGAGAATTTAGTGGTTTGTAGTAAGTAACCAACAATTAGTGATTTTTGAAATAGTGCTACAAAATTTTTGTTCAATTGCCGTATGTTAAGAAGGAAAATGGCAGAAGAACTAAAACAACAAATTGACAGCATAACCGCTGAGTTAGAGGCTCGACGACTTCAAATCGAAAGGCTATTAAATCGCCAATCGACATCCTCTAATGCATCTCTATCGCCCTCAAATGCAAGGGTGTAGTGTAACATAATACGTAACATAACCCATTTCAATATTTAACATACAACTTGACTCATAATCATAAATTCCACGAAGACCTTTTTTTCTAGACCCACCAAGTTGACATTCAACGGTCACACCAGAAAACAAACACCAAATATAAAACATCAGTACCTTCCGTGCTGATGTCATCAAACATCCAAATAATTGCAGCCATATGTTTTCCGACCCAGACCCAGAATGCTTACAAATAAACGCATTCATGGTGACCCGGAAAACAACAGACCCAAATTCTTTTGTTATTTCTTTTCGGCAACCTTCGTCTATGTACTACGACGAATGGAACGCCATAACGAATCACCAACACATGTGACAAATTGTAGTGACTGGTTCACTACATTTGGAGACCAGAAAGGTTAACGCCCATAGACTAAGTACCAAGTGTAGAAATAAGCTTTCTAGATTTAAGAGACTGAAATAAAAATGATTACTTACCATTACGCGACATACCCAGTTGAACCACCGTTCAGTTCGGACGTGTATCGCCTGCAGTGGCAGTGCACCGAACACATATCGGCAAGTGCATAGCTTTGCAGTTTGTTCCAAGTGACTTACCGGGCGCGAAAGTGATTACCCTGCAGATACTGAGTGAAACACAATACACATAGTGCAGTGAAATAGAAGGCGAAAATGGCTTCACAGAGTGGAGGGGACCCCGGTCCCCCCCATTTGGCCCTCTCAGCAAATGGAATGTGTACAAGGTACGTTATAATAAACAAGGTTGATGGCAGACTGGAAAATCACAACATTTTTCTGATCACCAAATCCATCGAAACGTACGGGAGCGTCGAAAAAATATGGAGTAACCGAAGCGACGGTTCGCTTACGGTGGCTCTAAAAGAAAAATACGCTAAACGCATAATCGAACAAATGAAAACACTGGGAGATAACACCCCAGTCACGGTAAAACTGGACACTAGGCTCAATACTTCGAGGGCGGTAATTGCATGCAGCCAACTCATCGAATTCGACGAAAAGGAAATTCTCACGGAGCTGGAAAAGCAAAACGTAATTAAAGTGCAACATATCTCCCGGTCAAACGGAGACAAACCACGCACCAATACCGGAGTGGTAATACTAACGTTCTCAACTTCCGCACCACCGGACAGAGTAGTCATCGGCTGGCGAGTGTGTCGCACTGTGAAATTCTATCCCCGACCTATCCAATGTTTCCGCTGCTATGAGTTCAAACATATCAGCAAAGCATGCGAAAAAGAAGAAAGATGCAGAGACTGCTCCAAAGCAGCACACAAAGATGAAGAAGAATGCAGTAAGGAGTACTCCTGTATCAACTGCAAAGAAAAACACTCGTCGACAAACAAAAAATGCCGCGCATACCAAACAGAAAAACTAATCGTCAAAACAAAAACTGACCTAAACATATCATACCCGGCGGCTCGCCGCATGGTAGAAGCCAAAACTAGTAAGGACAGCTACGCCAGCAAAACAAGCGATTTGGACAAAATCATCTCAAATGAACGATCCAAATGGCAACAAGAAATGGAATCTAAATTCAAATCCATCTCGGAGAAAATGGAACTACTCGCCAAAAAGGAAGAAGAGTTGAAAAAATGGTATGCCCAAATTAAGGAAAAAGAAGCCGAACTTAAGGCTTACGTCGAAAAAAACGAATCTGAACTGAACGCGCTTGAAACCCACTGTAATTTCTTAACCAACGAAATGCAGAAAAAGACGATTTAATTACAACACTCAAACTACAAATCGAGAAACAGGACCAAAAAATTCTACACATCAAGGAAAAACATGGAAAAAAGGCTAAATTGGAAAAAAAACATGAACCATCCCCAGAACGCGAGCTGGACGGAACCCCAAAAAGGAAAAAACACCACAAAAAAACAGAGCAACAGCGAACACCCCATGACTTGGAATCAGACACGATCGAAATAATGGAAGAAGACAAATAGCAAACCAAACTAAAAAACCATCAAGATGACCTCGCTCATACAACGGACTTGTAACGGAACTCGCAGTAAACTCTCTGAGCCGCAACCTATTATCAACAAAAATGACCTCAATACAACCCCCCTCCCCGGACAACCAAAAATAACAAATCATGGCAACAAACGCTAAAGAAATATCTACCGAAGTTATTCAATGGAATTGCAATGGAATCAGAAGCCAAAACTCTGAATTACAAATTTTGATTAAGAAATACAACCCAGCTATAATAACCTTGCAGGAAACAAGAACAAACAATACAACTGATTACTCAATCGCTGGCTATGACACTTTGTTCTATCACCGACCTTCTGGCCAAGGTGGAACTGCCATCGCCATCAAACATGGGATAAAATACTCAAAAATTGAACTCAATTCCAACCTTGAAGCAATTGCTATAGAAACCAATATACCAAGAAAGATGTCTGTTTGCAGTATATATCTATCACCCAACCAAGCGATAAATGAAAAAGAACTCGACAACATCATCAACTCACTACCAAAACCATGTATGATCTCGGGAGACTTTAACGCTCACCACAGTCTCTGGGGATCACCAAAAGAAGACTGTCGTGGGAAAACTATCGAAAAAATAATGAAGGAAAATGAATTAATCACCCTCAATGACGGCAGCCCCACATTCATCCACACAGGGGCACAAAACAGCTCAACATGCATCGACCTCACCTTTTGCTCAGCTGAGATAGCGGACAAATTGAATTGGGAAGTATTAGACGACCAACATGGTAGCGATCACTTTCCAATTGTGATCGGCCTCTCTACGCATACAACACGAACTCGTACACCGAGATGGAAAATACACGAAGCAAACTGGAACCTTTTCGAGGTAAAAATCAATGAATTTATTAATCATAATCAATCTTACTCCATTGAAGAGATAACCGACGCTATAAAAACTGCGGCCTTCCTGTCTATCCCGAAATCATCCTCGGAATCGCACACAAAAATGGTCCCTTGGTGGAACCAGAAAGTAGCTGATGCTATAAAACTGAGGCGGAAAAAGCTAAGGAAAAAACAAAGGACCCATCCCGACGACCCTACTTTCCCAACTATATTGGACGAATTTCAAAAAGCCAGAAGCAACGCCAGAAAAATCATCGAAGAAGAAAAACAAAAATCCTGGGAAGAATTCGCATCCTCAATCAATAAGGACACCCCCACAAAAGAAATCTGGAAAAGGATCCGGGCAATCTCCAAAAAGGAACATCATCACATAGGACCTGGGCCATCGACACGAGTAGCGGTATTATACGCGATCCTGAAGACATCGCTAATCACCTGGCAGAACACTTCTACAAAGAATCTTCGAACGACACGTACCATGTGGATTTCCAACAAAAAAAGCAAAAAGAAGAAAAAACCATAATCAAATTCAAAAAACAACGAAATTCAGAAATGGACAAAGACTTCTCTATGAGTGAAATGATTTTCCAAATAGACAAGCTCACTGGCACATCACCAGGTCCAGATGAAATTCACAATGCAATGCTAAAACAACTACCATTCTACGCCAAAAGAAAATTACTGGAAGCTTACAACGAAATATGGAAAACCGGCCGGTTTCCGGAGCTGTGGAGATCATCGATACTAGTGCCCATTCCAAAACAAGGAAAATGCCCCAATACTCCAGACAACCTGAGGCCCATCTGTCTATCGAGTTGTGTCTTGAAACTCTTTGAACGAATGGTAAATAGACGCCTTATGCACTTCCTGGAAAAGAACAAAATACTGGGAAAGGAACAATTCGGGTTCCGCAAAGGACATCAAACTAACGATGTAATCACTCACATCGATAACTATGCAAGGAATGCAATAAGCGAGAAAAAACATTCTGAAATTATATTCCTGGATCTACAGAAGGCATACGACAGAACATGGCGCAGACTAATTCTCAAAAAGCTTGCAAAAGCAAACGTATCTGGACATATGGCAACTTTTTGTAGTCTATTTCTGGAACGAAGAGATTTCCAAGTCCGCTACGAAGGTCAATTATCCAACACAAAAACCCAGGAAAACGGAGTCCCCCAAGGATCAGTGTTGGCAGTAACCTTTTTCCTCCTAGCAATGGAAAGCATCAAAAAGTTCATCCCAAAGGGTACTTTTATCAGATTGTATGCAGATGACATAACCATTGCAGTCACAACAAAATCCGCCAAATGGACCCGAGATAAAATTCAAAAAATCCTCAATGGTATAGAAAAATGGTGCTCCGAAACTGGTTTCTGCGTCTCAGTCAAAAAATCAGCAATAATGCACGTTGGTAAACGGAGAAAATTAAAAAAGCAAGCAACACCGTTGCTCAACTCTGAACCAATCAACCTTGTCAAACAACACAAACTATTAGGAGTCTGGATGGATGATAGACTTAACTACAACTATCACACCAAAATTACTAGAGATGAAGTAAATCGGCGGATGGACATCCTGAAATGTCTAAGCAGAACTAAATTTGGAGCAGACAGAAAATCATTACTCCATATACTCAACATGATCATTCTCCCTAAACTAACATACGGAGCACCAGTTCTCATTTGTCCCGAACGACAAATAACCACCAAACTAAACCCAATATATCACCAAGGTATACGATACGCTACAGGGGCATTTCACAGCAGCCCTATAGAAAGCATCTTATCGGAAAGCGGACTTCTCCCCTAGAACTAAGAATTACAAAAATAACTACCAACTACGTATCCAAACAACTTGCTCGAGGAATTCTCACCCCTGAGCTTCATATCGTAAACAAAATAAGCAGCATCCTGAATGATCTCCAAACACAATTAATGAATATCACTAATGAGGATCCAACAACTCAATTGAACTGGGAAGATAGTAATTACAGAATCAACACTGATATCCCAGAACGCCTCTCTCCAGCAGCAAAACAAAATTACTTCAAGGAACTTTGCCACACCGAGTACCCTAACCACCTTCACATATACACCGACGGCTCAAAAACGGATGACGGAGTCGGTTGCGGGATTTTCTCGCATAATCTTAATCTCAACACATCTATATGTCTACCAAACCATCTGTCCATATTCAGTGCAGAAGCGTTCGCGATACTGAAAGCGATAGAAAATTGTCACAGAGGATTATACGTCATATTCAGTGACTCGAAGAGTGTACTGGTAGCTGTAGCCAACAATAACCCAAACCATCCATGGGTAACACGCATCAGAAACATCCTACAGGGAAAAAAGGCAATATAGAACTCTGCTGGGTCCCAGCACACGTAAACATCTTCGGAAACGAGAAAGCGGATGACCTAGCGAAAATCGGAGCAACGTTGCAGGATCCACTAGACATCGAAACGCCTTTCGCAGACTTCAAACGCCTCATAAACACCAAAATAGCCCAAGCCTGGCAAAACAAATGGTACGTAAACCAAAGCAAGCTCAGGCATATTAAAAACACCACACATGAATGGAACTCATCATACAACGAAGATAGACACTTTAGCCGAATATTAACAAGGCTCAGAATCGGCCACACAAAACTGACCCATGGGCACTTTGCAAAAAGGAAGACCCAGCAATTTGCACCGCATGCGGTGAAACGACCACCGTCCACCATATACTAATTGATTGCCGACTCTACGAAACAGAACGGCAAAATAACCAACTCGGCAATTCACTACATGAACTGCTGGGAGACGACGTCAACAACCTCGAAAAAACAAAAAAGTTTTTGAGAGATTGCAATTTACACAAGCTAATATAAGCCTACTGTTAACTGATCCAACAACAAACCAGCACACACATCTTTTCCATCATGAATACATATCAAAAAACTGCGCTACTTAAACTCACGACATACGGTAATCCTGCAGTCAATTCCCCGATTACACTAGCGACTTCAACACCCCCGAACCAAAAGAATCTGCTCACAACCAAAATGGGCACCAGCAACACCAAAGAAGCCTCCCAAAACGGTGACCAGGACGTCACCATAATAGAAAACCAGGAGGTCCACACTGGACTACTAGAGGACCACGACTGGAAGCTGAATTTGATCCTGATAATTGTTACA
Organism: Aedes japonicus; assembly: GCA_034211315.2. NCBI lineage: Eukaryota > Metazoa > Arthropoda > Insecta > Diptera > Culicidae > Aedes > Aedes japonicus. The sequence continues at coordinate 29,128 of JASCZW010007423.1, read as the reverse complement.
CTACAACTGATCATCGGTATCCTGGCAACACTCAGGAGACAGTGGAAAAAAACTGCCATCAGAGCAGCCCAATCGGTAGCGGCCCTCGACGTCTAGGATGGATGCCCCGGCCCCGGCGAGAAACTCACCAAATGAAGTAAAAGTGCTACTATAAACAAAAAAAAAAATTCAATAATGTAGTTTATAAGTTCATAATGTAACCTTACTAAAGACCCGAAAGACCCAACGGTTAAAGGGTCAATAATAATAAAACAAACAAACAAACAAACAAACCATTACGCGAACCTGATCGCAAGCTCTTCTCCAGTACAAGTATCACAGCCGGAATAAGCTTCCACATGGCTGACCGTGAGGTGAGAGTAACATCAACTTAGAACACAGTAGTGAGTTGAAAAGTGTTAAAAATGAATTGAAAAGTAACACTGTTAGTTAAAAGTGAACTAATCAAGACGGGTGGCACAGACAGCAAAGAACAAGCCCCTAAGACCATTAGCGACCAAACGGTCACTATCGTTGAGAACCAGGAGGTTCATACAGTGTATCATGCCAGCCACGAACTGAAACTGATCCTTATCTTAATCATGCTCACGATACACACAGTGTTAGCAGTAGTGAAGATACTGCTGAAGTTAGTTCGAAAAACTATGCCAAGGCCGCGCAAAAGGCTGTTCTGGCACAAAACGTCTAGTTGTTGCCTGAAGCCGTATCATCCAGTGTGCATCGCGAACTACGCGCAAAAACAAACGAAAAACTCTAATAAGCAAACCCGTTAGGCGTGCAGTGAAATGAACTTGAACTTCGATTTCCGTATGACACAAAAAAAAACAATGAGCAGTGCGTCGTGTGCTAAAGCAATCATGCTCCGTTGCATCAACAGAAAACCGCGAATTGATACGCCTTGCCAGTAATGTGCAGTGAAAAGAACATTGGATTTCAGTTAGCATAAAAAGCAATGAGTTATGCTTCGAGTACTATAGTGAACGCGCTCCGTTGCTAAGAAAGAAAATCGTGAATTATAGAAGTAAAACGAGTACCGTTGGGGAACAGTGCAAAAAAAAAAATTATATAAAAATTCATCAGCAGGCGAGACCACTGTCGACAGGAGTGGACAGGCGGGATTAAACAGAAGGTCAACTACCGAGTCGCATGGATGGACGGTAATGGAGTCGCATGGAGGAATGGACAGGTACAATCTAGCTATTAATATGACAGGACAGGTACAATCTAGCTATTACAGGTACAATCTAGCTATAATATGTAATTATATACATAAACCAAATTACTTGCGAAAGATTATTCGAAACGAATGAGCCGATTAACACAAATTATAAGTCTATTAGACAAAGAATTCATCAACATTAAAAAGAGTAAGAACAACGGTAAAAGTTTAAACCTTATTAAAAGTAAAAAGGAGTTGTTTCAAAAAAATATTGAAGAATTCAAACAAATTTTCAATTTAATAAAAATAACTTTAACTGACGAAGAGACCAACAAATACGTGAACGAATATAACAATTTAAAGTTTAAAAGAGACACAGCATATGCGATACTAGACGCAAGTCCAAAATTACCACCAAATTTTAAATTTAAAGAAATTGCCAGAAAGGCTCAAGAACAAGAACGAGCAAATACAATATTTAAAATGGATATCAAAACTATCCTTCACATCCTTCAACCTTATGACGGCAATGCCGAAGGTTTGGATGCTTTCATTGATAGTCTTCAACTAGCCAAAGATTTAATTAAACCAGAGCATGCACCAACATTACTGAAACTAGCAAAAACGAAGTTGACAGGGAAGGCTCGTTTGAGGTTGAATGCAGAAGTAAACAACCTTGACGCTTTAATTGCAGATATCCGGTGCAGCGCCTAGTTTTCCGCGTTAATGCAACCTTTACTGTTCTACATAGAGTTGAATGCGCGCGCGATTGTTTTTCTGCCCGGAGAATTACGACCCAGAAAAACAACCGCGCGGGCATCGGATGAGTCTAGGTCACAGTGAGCATGAGTGACGAGAACCCGCAATGTGGCGAGAGTTCTAGATTTTCTGAGAGTTGTTTTTTTTTAGGTCGATATTTAAGCCCCGGCGGGGCGAAGACGAGGGTCTTTTTTTAGTTGTAAGTTTTGCCGAGCAGGACGGGCACCGCATCTGGTGACAGCGGTAGGATCCGGTGGTGCCGAGCAGGACGGGCACCGCATCTGGTGACAGCGAAAACGGCCTGAGAGCCTGGTGCGCTATTCTGACTGGTACCTAGAACCAGGGACATGTAGTAGTGGTAATAAGAATTTAGTGAAGAGTTTTAGTAAATTGTTGAACAAATTAGACTAGTACTTGGCTTGCATAGTGTTGGACGAAAGAATCCAAAAGTTCGCAGTGGAAAGTTTCGAGGATTGTGTGTAGGTGTACGGGAATAGTCCGAAAATTACTGTAGAAGAACGGCAGCAGGAGGTGGCGGGAGATTTTTGCTGCTCAATTTGGATCCAACGGAGAAATTGCTGTCAGTGACGAAAATAAAGACTGTGCAGTTTCGGTGGACCAGACGAGCATCGCGATGAAAGCAGTATTGTTCTGGTAAGTGAAAAACTGGATATATATTCTGATTTTTATAAAATAATATTGCAATCAAATTCGGTTAGCTATACACTCAAAAAAATAAATCACACATCTAGTGTGATAACATTTAATATAACATTTCCACTGAAATTTCAAATAACTTTTATGTGATTTCCCCATGGAAAATTGCACCGCAGTCATGTGGATCAAATGTGTCGAATAAATTGTATATGATTACACAAGTAGAAATCTTCATTCTATGTGATATTCAGATGAGAATCACTGGTTTTATTATTGTAAAATATTCAAGTGTATGTGTAGTAGTAGCTAAGTGAAATATCTTTTCAGTGTAGTTGAATTTTTTTTTCATAGTGACAATTTCTTAAATGTCAGATTCTAGCGTACTAGAATTGACACAAGTAAACACTTTTGAGCAACTTGAAGAAATTCAAGAATTTATTTTCAAGGAGTTTAAAAATATAAACAAAAGCAGATACAGAACACGATCCAAACAAGGAATTTTCCATAAAAGAGAAGCGTTAAACGCTGCTATAGAAGAATTCGAGCATATTGTAAAAAAATATGAAAATCTAGATGATACAGTTATTTGGAACGAACTGACCGATAGGTTAGAGATAATAAAAGTTAAACATAGACATTGTTTAGAACTACTGGAACAAACGAAACCTATTGAAGATTCAGTGTTTCGTTCTGGGACGGTTAGAAATTTACGGAATAGACGCGTATCTTGCAATGAGTCTATTTCCGAGGAAACAGAAAAATTAACAAATTTCAAGATTTCAATCTCGGGGACGGATTTTTTTTGGCCCAATCCGAGATCCCAATATTTTGTCATCAACGGTTATTGACGATAATGATAGTGACTCCGATGCTAAAACATCGGCATTATACGCATTACGAGATTTCAGTTTAAAATTTGATAAATTTTATAAAAGTTATATTGCAAAAATGGCATACGAGTTCCCTACTACGAAGGCAATTCAATGCATTCCGGAGTTTCGAGGAGCCACTGTTGAATAAGATGGATTCTTATTTCAGATTGAGCATTTCGCTAATGCTCTTCCCAAAAAACGAGAAGATCAACCGGACAACCCTGTTAACACTGTGGAAAGGGAAATAATTTATGTTGTTTTATCAAAATTGAAAGGTCCTGATGCTGCACAGTTTAAGCGTATTAATGCAGAGACGTGGAGAGAAGTCAGAGATAATCTTCAAAAAGAGTTAGGGGATAATCTCAAACTGGAGGAAGTTTTCCGTAAGGTTGAAACATTGGAACAGAGTCCAACTGAAACTTTCCAAAGTTACAAAGACCGGACATTAATATTGAAGGCTCATATTGATAAATATGAAAAGAACCACGAGCGTCTGAACAACGACAACGAAACATATGCACAACGTAATCTTAGACTCCATTTCCTGGGCGGTCTTAAAAACAGGAATTTGAAGACTTTAGGAAAGTCTCATAAGGGAGACACTCTAGAAGACCTGATGGAATATTTCGGAATATGGAGTGTATAGATGTGGAACAAATAGAACACATCGAAAAAAGATTGCAAGATTGTCATATCGCAAAATCCCAAAGACAAAGATCCAAAGATTCTAAACACTATAGGCAGCAAAACAATTTCGAGAATTTCAGAGGCAATAATGATCACAATAGAAACAGAGCATTCAACTCTGAACCTAATGATCACCAAAGAAATTTTAGTCACGATAGGAATGAGAGGCCTCAGGGAGGGTATTCTAATAATTATCCCCGAAACATCAATTTTGGAGGGCAAAACGATTACAGGAACTTTAATAGGAACCAAAATAATTATTACCCAAGAAACGAGCGAGAGCGGTTTTCTGGAAATGATGATTCATACCGTAACTATAGGGACCGTTATGAAAGTAACTGGCAAAGAAATGACAGACACCAGTTTGAAAGCAGGAATTACCGTAGTAATGACAATACCCAAAATAACAACAGGGATTAAAATTTACAAATGATACAAAGACAAAAATTTACCTAGAATCAGAATTGATTAACCTAGGATTATGGGTAGCACGACTGTCCGACAACATCAAGCAAAGTCAGATGATTATTTTAAATATTCTCCTTAAAAACAAATTAAATGTATACGTATTGCTAGACCTCATTGAGCCAAAAAAATTCTTGATTCAACTTGAAAAGCTCCAAGTCAATCTTTCAAACGACATTGATTTTCCTAGAAAGAGGAACGGGGAAATATTTTCCAAAATATTTAACGTAATAGAATATGAGTTCAAAATTACCAACAAATTGGAAATAATAATAAGCACCAGGGTACCATTAGTTAAAAAAGTAAAGTACGAATCCTATAAAAATATAATTTTACCAGGGCTGAATGGAAAAATATCAACGCTTTTAGATATGGCTTACGACATTTTAATAATGAATAGTGATTTAGAACAGGGATACGTTTTGACATCAGAAGAATTCTCACACTTGAAAGAATTGGGCGATTCGAGCTTATGCAATATTAAAAAAGTTCAAGTAAATTAAAGAGAAAGTGAATATTGTTTCACCGAATTACTTTTTAAAAACTTTTCTTCAATATGCGAGACAAAAGTTTTAAAAGCGAGCCATGTTGTTTGGATAGCAACATTGGAACCAAATGTATGGATGTATGTGGCGCCTTTGAAGACTAAATTAAATATTACACATGGCCCCAACATAACAAGCATAAATATTTTGGGAACGGGGAAGTTTCACATCGAACAGGGCATGACAATATCCACAGACCAAAATACAATTTCATACTTTGATGAAGAATATGTCAATACTGAACTACTTATACATCAGCCGGAATTTAATTTGACTGATTATGCAGTAGAACATCCGGAATATGATAAAATTCCGATGTTGAATAAATCTAATGAATTATATTCCTTTTTAGATAAAAAACGCCTTTTTGATATAGGCGTCAATGTTAAAGAATTAAATACCCAACATACGGTCTTACAGAACTTAATATACGCTCCGTTAGAAAATCCGTGGTTCACCACGACAACCGTTGTGGTTATAGGAGGGGTATTTGCGCTATTTTTCTGTTGTTTTAAAGGAGAAATGTCCTGTTTTACGCGAAAGTATAAATTTAATCCACAGGGATTGAGAGAAAAAACAGAAAAACCACCGAAATCCGAAAAAAACATAAAATAGACGAAGATGAAGAAAATATTCAACAGAAGGAAACAAAGAAGAATTTAGCTGCACATAAACCTGAATATAACAATGAAAAAACACGAAACAAAAGAGTCAGGTTATAAGGAAGAGATTGAAACAGATACGACGCGATATGATGAAATAATAAAAGAGACTAGGAGTATGCCTCTCAATAAGCAAAATATAGACAGTATAATCGAAAATGAAAAAAAAAAAACGAAGAAGAAGAAATACAGAACCAAGAAAAATCTACATTGGGGTGTGTATTAAAAACATCAATTTACATGAAATAGACTGATCGAGGAAATGATCGAAGAATCAGTGGCGTCATAATGCCTAACAACTTTGAATGGACATCCCATCAAACCTCAGCATAAGACATAACGGAACTTTGATTATATGACTAACGATCTAGAACCTTTTCGGGTAAGGCTTCTTAAAATGGAAATGGAAAAGAATATCGCAAATTTGTTTTAAAAGAGCTTCAGAAAAAAAAATGATATGAAATAATGCGTGAAATGTGGAAAAGAGCAGCAAAATACTGTACGACGGAATAAGATATAATTGGAAGGAATAAGAAAAGATTTTTTTAGAGCTTAATCATTCAGAAGTGCAAAGCGAAACCCACGATTAACATGATGCACAAGTGGAGTCAGTATAATTATACTACTGGGGAAAATATGTTTATTTTATAATGCGCTACTCTATGACGGTATTTTGAATGAAAAAAATGTCTTATTCAGTATTTAATTTACTGGAACGATATACAACTCGTGTCAGCACATTGTTAGGACAAAAATAAGATTAAAAATATAGGTTTAGTTGTGGGAATGGAATAAATATCTTTTATACGGTTATACTAATATAAGATTTTGAGTTTATTTACAGTCCCACCTAAGGCCTTCAATAAGGGAGGGGTGCGAGGACACAGCGCAACACATGGAGCAAACAACTGGGTAAGAGTATAAGTAGTAGGTATTCAGGTCCGGATATACAGGAATGCAAGGATTTGATTTCAAGATGTTATACTTGCATTGCTGTGTCCTTCTCAATTGGAGGTTACGTTATCTATCGTATAATATTGGGCCTCAAGAAAAAAAAAGAAGAAGTGAAATGTAAAGTCCCTATCTATTGATTGAAAAAAAAACAATAAGACAAGGAAATGCTATGAAACTACTAAAAAAAAACTCACATTGTTATGAAAAAAAAGGCAAGCAAAACAACAAAAGCTGCGAATCGCGTTTATTTGATTATAGAATTTTCCAAACAATTTCAATCATAAAAAGTGCAAGAAAAATACAAATATGAAAAAAAAAGCGACAGAATCAAAAGGTTTAGGGTTTTCCCCGAGGTAACACTGTGAGACGACGAAGACACTCTACGCACCGAGCAAGGTGGCTAAAGGGACCGCTGGCCAACAAGGTTGAGGGCCACAACGAGGAAGACACGGCAAGTCAATGGGCAGGATTCGAGGACTGATGGTGCTGGTAGTACCCAACGAGATCGAGGTGAAAGGGATCGGAGGGCTCCCAGGAACGATAAGCAAATGGCAACGAGCAGGAAGAGCGGAAGCAGTCGAAGGAAAACCACAGGCCAAGCAAACGAAGGGAAACTGCAGGGGTAAGCCAAAAACCCCTTTTGGTCGGTAATTCTACAAGAGGATCACTCATAGAGTACAAACTAATAATCAGAGATTCGTCAAACATCTCTTGGTTAATAAATACACCGTTATGGATTGGTTCGGGTTACGTTAAACACCTCTAACCAATAGAAAAGTCAGATTCAGTATCAACAGATGAAAGTTCAAGCAAAGGACCTCTTGCTAAAGTATACGCTTGTACACAAAATAACAGTCAGAGACACATCAAACGTCTTTTTGACGAAACTTATGAACCAACCAACATTTTAGGAATCGTCAATCGTCTCACGCTGGACATATGGGATACACGATACAACTATGGGACCGGGACATGTCAACGTCTCTGGACCCTGAACAGGAAACTAGACTCCAGTTACAAATAGCCTCTGGTCGGAGATAAGCCACACATCTCACGGCTACGCGTTAGATGTGGAGAACCATCAATAATACAGTAGTAGACAAGAGAACTTCCGAGGACACTGGGCACGGATCAAGTGCGGCGATAAGGAAGGACTCGTGCGTGAGAGGAGAGTTGTGGAAATTGAAGGCAAACAAGATGGATGACTGATCGATGCCACCACGCTAGAGGTCCGAGAACCCCTGCCCAACGACTGGTCGAAAAACAAGATGACGGAATATAGTAAAAATTGAGGATGCGGCAAGGATGGAGATGCCCAATCGAGGATGCGGCAAGGATGGAGGTTACCTCGGAAGGAAGAATATCTCATAGTTAGAGCAGGGAACACCTTCCGTTCGATTTTATGGCAACTCTTCTAGTAGCCCTAAAAACTCAATTAGGAGGGGTATATGCAGAGCCTAGTTTTCCGCGTTAATGCACTGTTCTACATAGAGTTGAATGCGCGCGCGATTGTTTTTCTGCCCGGAGAACGAGCCAACCGGCAGGTGCCTGCATAGCAGCAAAGCTACCCGCCGGCGACAAAAAAAAAGTTTCGACTCCGCAAAAAGTTTATTACGACCCAGAAAAACAACCGCGCGGGCATCGGACGAGAAGTCTAGGTCACAGTGAGCATGAGTGACGAGAACCCGCAATGTTGCGAGAGTTCTAGATTTTCTGAGAGTCGTTTTTTTTTTGAGGTCGATATTAAAACCCCGGCGGGGCGAAGACGAGGGTCTTTTTTTAGTTGTAAGTTTTGCCGAGCAGGACGGGCACCGCAACGCAAAAACTGTAGATGATAAATTCCCCATTCCTAATATAACGGATATCCTGGATAAGTTAGGCAGAAGTAGATTTTTTACTACTCTTGATTTAGCCTCAGGATTCCACCAAATTCCAATGGATGAAAATGACATTCAAAAAACTGCATTTTCGACAGAAAACGGACTTTATGAGTATTTGAGAATGCCGTTCGGACTGAAGAATGCCCCCGCGATATTCCAAAGAATGATGAATGCCGTCCTATTTGGGTTGGACGGTGTAATCTGCTTAGTTTATATGGATTACATAATAGTGTTTAGCTATAGTCTCCAAGAACATTGCACAAACCTCTACCGAGTTTTCTAAGCTTTGAGAAAAGCCAACCTCAAAGTACAACTCGATAAGAGCGAATTTTTGAGAAAAGAGGTTTCCTTTCCAGGTCACATAGTGAATGAAGAAGGAGTAAAACCCAATCCAGAAAAAATCGAAGTCATTCGAAACTGGCCAATTCCCAAAACTACGAAAGACATCAAATCTTTCTTAGGAACCTTAGGTTACTATAGAAAGTTTATTAGAGATTTCAGTCGCATTACTAAACCACTTACGCAATGCTTAAGAAAAGATGAAAAGGTGGAACACACCCCGGAATTCTTAAAAGCCTTCATTAAGTGTAAGCAAATCCTTAGCAGCAGTGCTATTTTAATTCATCCCGATTTTAAATGTCCTTTCATCCTGACCACCGATGCATCTACATATGCGATTGGGGCTGTGTTATCACAGGGACATATCAGCAAAGACAAACCTGTTGCCTTTGCATCACGCACTCTTAATAGAAGTGAGGAAAATTGTTCGACTATAGAAAAGGAGCTTTGGCCATTTTTTGGGCAACGCCAACCCTACCTTTTCGGTCATAAATTTATCCTTTATACCAGTGGTGCTCAGGTAGATGCTTGCAGCGGGCCAAAATGAAATTTTGCGCCAATGCCACGGGCCGCAATGAGTTATTTTTAATGGCTTAAAATAATTAATAAAAAAACAGCTTCTTTTGAGGACACGATACTAGTAGATGTACCTGAAATGTAAAGCAATGCTCTTTCTTCCAAAATGAAAAAAAAATACAAACAACAAAATGTAGATTTATATCACATTAAATTTATTTGAAAATCAATAAAAAAAACTTTTCGCATTTTAATACATAATTCACTTACACTTTTCTTGAGTAAGCTTATCGAGATCAGCTTTCATGCTAGAGGTCGAAATACGCAATGAATTGTCCAAATGTTCATCATTTATCTTATTTCTTGCTTTTGACTTTACTTGCTTCATCACGGAAAACAGTTGTTCACAAATGTATGTGCATCCAAATAAAGAAGCTACGAAAAGAGCATGATTTCGCAGCTCTGAGAAGCGCTCTTCCGGAACAAATTTGGGATAGAACTCCAACAAATCATGTCGATTAAATTTTTCTCGCAGTTCCGTGTCGCACTGTAACTCAATTAGTTCCATTTGGATATTATCTGGGGCTTGTTCAGCATCAACACTGAATGGAGCAGAAAAAAGTTTTAGAATTTTGTCATGCGTTTTGAAACCTCCAAATCTACGAGAAAAATCATTTTTCATTGTTTGGAGTGCGTCAACGTATTTTTTAGTCACATTGCATTTTCCGAGTGTAGGGAAATGGGCAAAATTTAGAATTTTCATCTGTTTTTCACGAGTTTGTTTTCAAATGTACTGATTTGATTAAACATGCTGTGCACCAATTTGCCTTTACCCTGGAGACTTAAATTCAAATCGTTCAGGTGCGTTGTAATGTCAGTCAGGAAAGCCAGATCTGTCACCCACTCCGCATTATCGAAAAACTTCACTGATTTACCTTTGCTCTCCATGAATTCGACGATTTCTTTCCGAAGATCAAATACGCGTCGCAGCACCTTTCCCCTGCTCAGCCAACGTACCTCAGTATAATATGGTACGTCACCATATTCTGCATCCGTGTCTACTAGAAGAGCCTGAAATTCTCGATGGTTCAATGCGTGCGATCGGATGAAATTAACTATTTTGATTACATCTTTCATGACATCTTTGAATCCCACGCTTTTAGCGCAGAGGTTCTCCTGGTGCACGATGCAATGGTACTGGGAGAATTGCTCTGACACTTCTGGTAGTTTTCGAAGATGGGCAATTGCACCTTCATGTTTTCCTATGAATAAACTTTTTTTTTCAGTAATAAAATGATTAAGCACAGAGAACAGACAAACAAGCTCAAACATAATTCATAAATAAATAAATAAATTTAAACATACATAAATGTATGAAGAAAAATACCTAGAATTTAACACCATCCTTGGTACTAAATTTTCCAAGGCCGTAAATCTGATAAAGCTGAATATTTTGCATCAATTTGTATGCAACCCTTCAAGTAAGAAGTAAATAAACTTACGGCCTGATGCCAGCGCCAAATACATCAAATGTCCATAATAAATGTGATAATGCCAGTACTGTCAAAAGGCGACGTTCAAAATAGCACAACATTTTAGGCAAGAATTTTAAGGAGCTTGCACGTCTTTACACTGCGGTATCAGTTTGAATAATTTAAATAAGATGGAAAATAAAATACATACCACACATAGCGAGAGCTCCATCGGTAACAACTCCGGACATTTTCTTCAGCGGTAGATCAAACTTTTCTAGAACAGCGCACAGAGCATTAAAGATATCAATGCTCTTCGTCGTTCCTTTCATGGGGAAAAGGCTTGCCAATTCCTCAGTCACCTCAAATTTCTCAGATATGCAGCGGATAAAAACTGCCAATTGAACTGTGTCAGATATATCCGTAATCTCATCCAGCGCCACTGAATAAAATTCAAAGCTGGCAACTTTTTCCTTCAAACTCAACACAAGATTTTAAGCAATGTCTTCAACCCGCCTGGTGATGGTCGCCCGCGACAAACTCACTTGCGCAAAGATGCGACTTTTTTCGGGACAAATCATTTGAACCACAGCTTCCATACATTCCTTAACAAACTCGCCATCAGAAAATGGCTTCGAATAAGAAGCGAGTTTTTCTGCGATAATGAAACTTGTCTTTGTGCATAACTCGTTTTCTTGCTTTCTTCTCCCAAAAAAGTTTTGCTGGCTACTCAAATTTCCCCTGAACTCAGCACATTTTTCAGCCCGCGCCACACCGACATATATATCCATTTTTGACGCATGTTTCGACTCGTAGTGACGCTTCACATTAAATTCTTTCATAACAGCAACAGCTTCGTTACAAATCATACACACCGGTTTTTGATTAATGCACGTAAAGAAAAACATTTCAGACCACTTCTCCTGGAAAACACGTCCTTCATCAGCCACTTTCCGTTTTTTTGCTAGTGCTGGCTTCCATTTTCACTGAATAATTGCTCGAAACTTCTCAGAACTACGCACGCGACTACAGAACGGAACCAATTGACAACAGACACTGAATGGTGAAAGTGAATGAACCTTTGGTTGCGGGAGCGAAAATATGACTGCATTCTCTCTTTCTTTCTATCCCGCCTTTTTGGTCATTCATCATCTGTGTAACAAGCACGGTAAAAATTGTTCACATAAAACTATGAGAATCACAATTATTGCACAGTAAGAAATGCAACTCAAATCGAACAGCAAATAGCTACATATTCAATGAAGTTCTCATATTTCTCAAATGCTATCGCGGGCCGCATTTGCCGCCTCGGAGGGCCGCATGCGGCCCGCGGGCCGCAGGATGAGCTCCACTGCTTTATACGAATCATAAACCTCTTACATGTGCAGTAAACTTAAAAGATCCGTCGAGCAAGATTTTCAGATGGATGATTGCACTGTTAAATTACTCATATTACATCCAATACCGTGCTGGGAAGCAAAATGTTCTTGCCAACGGGCTCTCCAGAATTCCCCACGAATTGAACATAAATGAAGAAGAAGAAGAATTTATACCCTGCACAGAAAAACCTGTAAATGCACTCGTTAACCAAATCATCACCAAAATTGATGCGAATGAAAACGAATTTACGGGGGAACAGATATTCCCAAAAGTTCTGAGACACACGTTTACAAAAATCAACTTTGGAATACCAGCATTACTTAGAATCTTCAAAGAATTCATGGATTCTAAGCGAGTAAACTGCATCTATTGTCCAGAAAGCCTTATTCAAACTGTCCAAATTGTATACAAAAATGACTTTTCTCGTGTTAAAACGTTAAAAGTAGTTATTTCTCAAAAAAAATTTATTGACCTCAAAACAGACGAAGAACAGAATGAAATTAAAGAGAAAATTCATGATTGAGCCCATAGAGGTATAGAAGAGAATATGAAGGCTATGAACAGAAAGTTTTTTCCTAGGCTAAAATATAAAATCAGGAAATATAGTGATGTGCGTTATCCTCCTATTATCAACTATGTATGTAACTATGTCCAACATTGTAAACATACAACTTTCCCATCAACATTGTATCGACACTACAATCTTCAAGCAACTTCTGTTTATATTACGAAGCACGCAAAGCTAGCCAGCTCATCGATTCTTCATCGTGGTTCCCAGCAGCGGCAGACGACATTGCAACGACGATCGTAACCCAGCACCTGGAACGTGACGAAGAGAACAGATATCGCGGCGACAGAGATGGTTCCCAACTGACCCCAGCAATCTAGGTTAGGAAACTTGGTTTCTAGATGGTAATAGTCAGGGAGCTCAGCTCAGTTAGTTTTCGAGATCCGTGAAGTGTAGCTGTAGCACTAAGTAAAAAGTAATAAACAGTGATTAAGTGAAATAAGTGTTTTTTAAAAACCCAATGATGACAACCAGTGCATAAGTATATATCATTCATTGCGATATTTGCAACAAAGCGAAATATGAACGACACCCATACAAGGTAAACCTTTGCCCATACCCCAGTTCCAAAGAAACCATTAGATATAATACACGTTGATAATGAATATGTTCTTATCTGCGGTTGATAAGCTATCCAATTTTGGTATGCTTATTCCCATAAAATCTAGATCGATTCCTGACGTTCGTTCAGCATTGACAAAGCTGATTGCGAATCATGGGATTCCGAAACTCACAGTCAGTGACAATGAACCTGCTATGAGTTCCATTGAAGTGAGAAGTATGTTAAACGACCTAGGTATCGAGATATACTTCACCCCATCCAATAAAAGTGAAGTCAACGGAATCGTTGAGCGTTTCCACTCAACGATTGCAGAAATATTTCGATGCAATAGAGCAAAACACGAAGAGCTCAGTTAAGCCTGGCACTTTATAATGAAACTATACATTCAGCCACCAAAGACGTTTTCAAGGCCGCAAAGAAGAAGATCCTAGTCCCAAACATATTGTAGATATGGTTAGGAGAAGCAAGGAAATATACGATGAAGCCATCGTAGCGTTGAAAAAATAACAAAATCAGGACATCGAATACCATAATAGGAACAAAGAAGAAGATCCACTTTTGGAACCAGGAGGATCGGTATACATCGCTCAACAAGGTATAAAAAGTAAAACCTAGGATAAGTATTGCCCTTACAAAGTTGCCAAAGATAATACCAAAACCTTCGAGGATGACACAAGAAGGAATATCCATAAAACGAAGATCCGACGGCAACGAAAATAACAATACTCTTTTGTTTTCAGCCAACCAATTTTTCAATCAAATACTTAAACCAGATATATTTTCAGAATATTATTTTATGCTAACGCGAGTTAGCAACGGAGCTGCAAAATGAATTTGCTGACATCTCAATTGACGATCGAAGCCCTGATCGAGGCCACCATTCATCGGTACAGTTTTGACTCGACGACGGACACCACAACGAAAGCCAACATCGGACGATGCGAAGTCAGCAGTTCACGCACCCAGCGATAGCCACCGGACGGAAGCATGCAGGTGTTATTATATTCGAGTAATAAAATATAAGTTAGTCTGATTTGAGCAGTGAAGAGTAGTGGTTTAACTTTTTTAAAAACACCGAAACATCCTTGATGTTTTAACTGGCGCCCGAATAGGGACCGCTGAAGTCGGGAACAGTATAAGTGTTTGAAAGTGTAAAAATCTTAGAAAATCTTTGTGCAGCTAAATTCCTAAAGTGACTAAAAGTGGGTTCAAGGAGCCTAGTGAAAGTGTAATTGTCAAGCTAAAGCTTTCTGAAAAATCCTAAAAAAGTGTTGAAAAAAGTGGTCCAAGGAGCCAAGCAACGCACTGTGATTTAGTGGCAAAAATCTTCATAATTTTCATGACTAATCGGTTCAAAGAGCCGAGCCACCGTGGTTAAAAGAGCCACACACCGGAAAACTAAGCGAGCTGCAGGACACGGAGAGAAACCTCGATCGATGCTAGAGGCCTGAGTACCATCAGGAAAAAGGAGCCACTCGAAACATCTGCCTGCCGTTCCCCCGACGATAAAGTGACTCCCAACCCGAAGACGAAGCCCAGATTGTTATGCTGGCCGCAATCAGGACACGGTCCTTTATGTAAGTACACATTTTTTCTCTATTCTACCCAAATAAAAAAGTGAGTTTAGTGAAATCGCTAATTAGAGTAATTAAGGAGTGTATTTTTTTTTTGTTTAGAGAATTCTTAAAGTGATACGTTTTCTAAACTGTGAAAAAGTTAGTTTTCATTTTTATTTTGTTCTCTCTTTGATAAAACCAAAATGAATCCACCAGCACCAGTTGTCCCTTTAACCAATCATATGTTTAATGAGCTGGGAAAAGTACCAGACCTCCTTAAAGACATACAACCTTTCGAAGGACGAGCTCAAGAACTCATTCTATGGCTCACTGATATAGAAGACACTTTTCGACGTTACCGTGAAAAAGGTGCGACACCTGACCAAATTTCATTAATTGAAAAAACAGTCAGAAGAAAAATCCGCGGCGAGGCTGCAGATATCCTCAATGCAAATAATATCGCTTATGACTGGGCCTCAATCAAAGAAACTCTTTTACTTTATTATAGAGACAAGAGAGATATTAAAACATTGGATTTTGAGCTCACGAATGTGAAAAAGAACCAAACAGAGAGTTTCAGCAGCTATGATAGCAGAGTGAATGAATTACTCTCTTCTATAATCGTGCAGATACAAACTGACGTGAAATTAAGCACTAATGCCCACTCACACATTGACTACTTTCGTGAGAAGGCATTAGACTCTTTTATAAGAGGACTTGAGAAGCCTCTCAACGTCTTACTAAAAACTGCAACACCGACAAGCTTGGCCAAAGCTTATCAGTTTTGTATTGAGTATTACAATATGGATGCAAGAAGCGCTCCATTCAGAAACGAATTTTCGAATTACCAAACACCAAAACCAAGAGAACTAGATTTGCCCCGAATTCCACCGGCTATTTCACTTCGAAAACAAAATTATCCTCCTCCACCTCCACCGAGAAAATCTCCACATACTTTCATGACTCAACCAAATTTGAATCCCTTCCTACCCATCCAAAGAAATAACACAAATCCTTTTTTACAACCTCAACCACGATTCCAACCAAATTATAATCCATTTTCACAACCTCAGAACAAATTTCAACAAAACCCAAATCCTTTCAACTACCCCCCAAAACCTCTTCCAAAACCCGAGCCAATGGAAGTCGATCAAAGTATTCGATCACGCATGTTAAATTACGGAAATCGCCCAGCGTTTCCCGTTAAACGTCAGCACCCCCATCTTTCCAAGCACAAAGTTTCAAGAGGCAAGCCCATCCAATGGAGGAAACACAGCATTTTAACAATATAGATACTTCTGATGAACCCGAATTTGAACAATATCCTGAATATCAGTTCGATGATCACGAAACTTATCAGGATTACTACACACCTGATAATGACAACGGATATACCGAGAATATTGAAACTCAAGCAACCCAAGAAACTAATTTTTTATGGTGGAACCCGAGTTGGTGAAACCGGTCCTTCCATTCATCAGCTTGAAAACTACAATAGGAAGCTTTCCTTTTCTGATAGATACCGGAGCAAATATAAATTTAATCGACCCTAAACTGGCTTGGAGTTATAAAATTTCAAAGCCATATGACTTTTCGGCAAACCAAATATCAAGCGCGAATGGAAATTTTAATGCAACTTCGGTCATAGACATAAATTTTTTCTATCCAAAAATAAACTTCAAGTCACAATTCCTACTTCATAAATTTCATACCTTCTTCTTCGGAATTATTGGTACGGGAATATTAAAAGCTCTTAATGCTAATATCGATATGAACAAAATGACACTTACGTTGACGAAAAATTCTGAAAAACTGGTAATTCCTCTGCAAGAATACACTCCCCATAAGAAGACCTCGAACAATTTATTTAGAACTTCCCATTTCAGTTCGGGTTTGACCACGGTGGAGTGCAGTTGACTGCTTGCGATCGAGTAATTTATTTTACGTTTGCGAAGTGTCCAATTACACACCTGTCGTGCCGGTAAAGTGAATCGTCATCAGCCATCAGGGGCTAACAACCGCGGAGTGCTAAGTCTCGACCAAAGAAATTAGCTCGAGTAGTAACGGACAATATACAGCATAGTGGTTCTTAGAAAAGTAGAAAAATGAACAGTTCTAGTTTCCCCCGGTTGGGGGAAACCTCTGGAGGCATATCCAGAGAAAAAGTGATGGTTATGGAAAGGGGAGAGGAAGGTAAAAACTTCCATGGTGTCTCCCCTTTCCTCGTGGAAAAAGTTATCCAGAGTTATTGTGGTGAGGTAGCTGATGTAAAAAAATCAAAAGACGGGAAAATCCTCGTAACAGTGAAAAACGAGAAACAGTGTAAAAACCTTGAAAAAATCTCGGAGTATGGAATTACTGACGGAATCTCCGTTAAAGTGTACGAGCATAAGAGTTTGAACTATAGCAAGGTCATCGTGTTCTCCCATGACCTGAAGAATGAAAACGACGCTGAGTTAAGTGGAAAGCTGGTAAATCAAGGGGTTGTTGAAGTTAATCAAATTCGAAAAGGTAGAGACAAAGATTCGACACCAACAGGAATCTTTGTTCTTAAAGTGCGCGGAATGATTCCACCTAAGAAAGTGAAAATCGGTTATCTCGTATTAGAAACAAGACCGTGGTATCCAAACCCCTTGAGGTGTTTTGTGTGCCTGAAGTTCGGGCACATTGGAAAAACTGTACCAGTGAAAAAAAGTGCAGTAAATGTGGCGATAAATACCATGAGACATGTGATAATGCAGAAAAATGTGTCAACTGCGGAAGCTCTCACGGTGCTTTTTTAAAGGGTGCCCAGTACTAATAAAAGAGAAGGCTGTAAACAAGGTTAAAGTTGACCAAAAAATCTCATTTTGGGAAGCTAGAAAAGTTGTAGAAGGAAATAATATGGTTTCCTACGCGAGTGCCACAGGAGCTGGGACAAATAAACTTGTCGAAGAAAGAATCAAACAACTCGATGAGGAAAAGAAGACCTACGCTCAAATGCTGAAAACGCAAATGGAGAACCAGTTAGAAGAGAAACTCAAAATATTCAGAGAAGAGTTCAATAAAACCTTACAGGAAAACGAGAAAAAGATGCACTACATTGAAAGTCAATATGAGGAATTGAAAGGTAAATGTAACCAGCTTAATCAGGCTTACCACGATGAAAAACAAAGAAGGAAAACGGCCGAGAAGGAATTGGAAACTCTCCAAAAGAAGTACGCCAAAATCCAATCAACGCTAAACCTGTATACCAATAGTGCAAAGTCGGCAGTTAAACACTCCAGAACTCATGAGGCTGCCCCAGCATCCCCCCCAAGAAAAAAAGGAAATAAAATGACCCCTATAAGCGAGGACGTGGAATATATACACTCGGAGCAAGAAGATTCGGATGATGAAATGGTACCATGAAACTATCCTCTTAAAAACAGACACAACAAAATAACACCCGCAATGGATAACCATATAGTATCATGGAATGTAAGAGGCCTAAGGAAGAGAAGAACCGATTTAAATCTACTCCTGAGTTTAAACAACCCCATAGCAGTATGTCTTCAAGAAACCATGTGCCAGAATGACAATCAATCGAGCATCAGAGGATTTACAATATATCATCGCCCGAGAACAAATGGATCAAGAGCAGCAGGCGGTGTAATGACCGCAATTAAAAGTGATATTGACAGCAACATTATAGACATAAATACCGACTTAGAAGCAATTGCAGTAAGCGTAGGAGCACCATTAAATGCTAACATATTGAATGTATACTTCCCCCAGGATCGCAGATCAAGAAAGAAGAAATCATGGAGCTAAATGCGCAAATCCCTGAACCCTTCATACTTGTAGGGGACTTCAACGCTCATCATCCACTCTGGGGTCTGATGAGGCTAATACGAGAGGGAAAATAATTGAATCAGTTATAAGTGAAGGAAGTTTGGTGGTACTCAATAATGGGGAAAGAACCTATATAAATAGTGCAACGGGAACTGGATCCTGTATTGACATCGGTTGCTGCACCACCCAGCTCGCAGGTATTCTGGATTTATCTGTCTCAGAGGACTCGCACGAGAGTGACCATTTCCCGTTAATCATATCGATGATGTCAACGTCTCAACAAAATGAAGGTAGCCCAAGATGGAAAATCGAAGAAGCAGATTGGGAAAAATACCAAAACATAATTGAAATAGCGAAGAGGGATGACATAATTGAACAAATTGAGGAGATTACTCATAAAATAATATTAGCTGCAGAGCAGTCCATACCAAAAACCAAAGGAACCATTGCTGGGAAACGTGTACCATGGTGGAATGATGAAGTTGCTTCCGTTATCAAAGATAGAAGAAAAGCTCTCCGTAAGTGGAAAAATAACAAAAATAATGAACTCAACTCTCAATTAGCAAATGAATACCAAGACACCAACAATAAAGCGCAAAAAATTATCAATGAAGCAAAAAACTCCTCCTGGAAAGAATTCGTCAAAAAATTTAATGTGCATACTCCGGCTAAAGAAATGTGGAATAACTTTAGAAAAATTCAAGGAAAAAACAAGCCCTCATCCATCAGAGAAATAATATATAAGGGCCAACGCATAAACACAAACAAGGAAATAGCCGACAGCCTAGCTGAGCATTTTGGAACAATATCTAGTGATAAAAGTTACACGCAGGACTTCATGTCACATAAAACCAGGATAGAAGAAGCCCCCTCAAAATTGTTAATGAGGAGGAAGCAGAGTATAATAAACCATTTACAAAAAACGAGCTTGACGAAGCAATGGAAGGACTGAAGGGATCATCCCCTGGTCCAGATAACATTCATTATGCAATGATCACCAACCTGCCAATCGAATACAGGAATCTCTTATTGGATTCATACAATAAACTGTGGAAGGACTCCATCTACCCAGAAAGCTGGACAAAATCCATTGTAGTGCCTATCTTCAAAGGAAAAGGAGATAGAAACTGCCCCGGAAATTATAGACCCATATACCTAAACAGCTGCCTGGGTAAGATCCTGGAGAGAATGGTCAACAACCGGTTAATGTACATCATCGAGGAAAGAAAACTCATCAATGATCACCAGTATGCCTTTCGAAAAGGCAAATCAACAACCGACTACCTGGGGCATTTTGAAAACACAGTGAGAGAAGCAATGCATAAAAAGTGGCTAACACAAGCAGTTTTCCTGGACATTAAAAGGCCTACGACACTACTTGGCGCAGGTTGATTTTAAACAGAATGAGCCAGTGGAATATTGGAGGAAACCTTACAAAATATATTCAACAGATGCTGGGGAAAAGAACCTTTAGAGTGAAGGCGAACGGGGCAATCTCTTCAGAAACACTCATGGAAAATGGGTTGTGCCAAGGCTCAGTGATAAGCGTTACTCTGTTTTTGATAGCAATCGACACTATATGTTCTAATCTTCCGCCTGGTATCAAAGTCTTACTCTTTGCTGATGATGTAGCCTTAATATCCAGTGATGGCAACCATAAAAAACTTGCCAAAAGACTCCAAGCGGCCCTAAAAGCAATAGAAACATGGCAAAAACTTACTGGATTCCAAATCTCAACTGAAAAGTGTGCAACTGTTATCTTCAAAAATCCGAGATCTAGAAAGCAAACATATATAAATTTGAAGCTAAATAATGATGTAATACCGAATAAAAGTGCCCATAAATGCCTCGGAATAACGCTCGATCAACATCTTACTTTTAAAACTCATATCGAGGAAATCAAAGCAGCATGCAATCAAAGGATCCAGTTTCTAAGATGCGTTGCCCACAGATCGTGGGGTGGAGATCAACAAACCATAACAAAAATTTATAAATCAACTGTACTGGAGAAAATGCTATATGCCGCACCAATCATCTCATCAGCTAGTGACTCGACGATAAAGCTGCTGGAAAGCATTCACAATCAAGGACTTCGTATAATCACTGGGGCTTTTAGGACCAGTCCTGTGGAAAGCCTACAAGTTGAATCAGGTATTCCTAGCCTAAAGAGTCTGCTTAATCAAAGGCTATTAATTTATGCAACCAAATTCAGAAGTAACAACCTCAATCAAGAAACCACGGAAACAGATGATCACAACAGCGATAGCTCAGGAGAACTATGGAACCAATACCAAATAACAGAACCAATCAACATTGAAGTAAGAAGTAGAAATATCCTGGAAAGCCTGGGTACATTGCTCCCTCCTAGTAAAGTCCTAACTACATCAAAAACCCCACCATGGGTAAGGAAAAATATATTGATCGATAAAACTATCCTATCTGCTAGTAGAAACGGAAAAAGCCAAATTGAACTAAGAAAGCTCTTTGCACAGCGAATCCATACTAAATATAGGACCTGTAGATCAATTTACACGGACGGATCAAAAAATGAAACCAAAACGGGTTTTAGTGTCATTATAGAAGAAGAGATAATACGTAAACGTACCCACAGCCAACTTAGCATTTATTGTGTTGAAAGCCTTGCTATTATAGAGGCGCTCAAGTGGATTGTAAATCAAGACAGAGTAGGTGCTTATGTTATCTGCACTGACTCCCTAAGTGTGATCTCATCTCTAGAAAAAAGAAGATCAAAACAAGCCTGAAGGACGAAATAATAGACCTGTATAACGAAATAGCCAAAAATGGTACAACAGTGACTTTTCTGTGGGTTCCCAGCCATATTGGAATCCCAGGAAACGAAAAAGCTGACAAGGAGGCAAAGCGAGCCCTCGAAATAAACACAATCATGCAGAAAGTAGTTGATCACCGCGAAATAAAAACCATTATAAAAGCCAGAATGATTCACCAATGGAATAATAAGTGGAACGTATCCTACAACAACAAACTGAGAGAAATCAAAAATACAGTCGCTCCCTTCAGAGAAGCGCGTACAGGAAATCGCAGAGAGGACGTCATACTCACCAGACTACGGATAGGCCACACTCAGCTGACACATTCATACCTACTTGATAAAGCTGACCCACCAAAGTGCACAAAATGCAACCAAGCACTAACAGTAAAACACATCATAGTCAATTGCCCTGGCTACAATGACGCAAGGGAAAAAATGGACTTGGACCCAGCATGAGAGAGGCTTTAGCTGACGATGGTTCCCAAGCAGAAAAAGTGCTACAATTCTTCAAAGAAATTGGGCTGATTGACGCTATATGAAAAAACTGGACTACCAACCATTAAGTATAAAATTGGGAATCCACAGGCTAATTCTTCAGTTGTAAACTGCCCATACAAGAATAACCACCAGTTCCAAGTAACACAAAATGGGAAATTCTGATTCCAAAGACCAGGATGTCAAGCAGATTGGTGACCAACAGGTTACGCTAATAGAGAATCAGGAAATTCACACGGAATTCCACAGCCAGCACGAGTGGAAGCTCCTCGCAATAATGGTAGCTGTGCTAATACTGCTGGCGCTGAAAATAATGAAGCTGCTATGGAGGTTTTGTAAGAAGCAGGCATTCAAAACTGCCCGATCTGTTGCCACCATCCAACAAGTATAATGAAGAAGACCGCTTGAAGACCAGGAAGTATCCCTGCCGCCGGAAGGATTGCTGAAGACGTCACCAGGAAAACTCTTACAATCAACGAGAAGACAAAGATGACCCCGATGGTAGCCAAAATCAACTAAAGGAAAACAAACAAGAATAAAGTGCATTATATTAAAGTGAAAATTTATTGTAATTACCAGTTTAAAAGACCCGAATAATTATTAAAAGGTCTATAATAAAATCAAAAAAAAAAAAAAGAACTTCCCATTTAACACTCATAGAAAAAGAAAAATTAGAAAAAGTCTTGGATAGCAATAGAACGGTGTTCCATGAGCCAAATTCAAAGTTAACATATGCCACAAAAATTGAGTGCATGATTAACACAACAGATGACATACCGGTACACCAGAGAATTTACCCTTACCCCGCAGCATACACAGAGGAGGTAAATAAGCAAATAAAAAAACTTTTAGACGATGGTATCATCCGACCTTCTCGTTCAGCTTGGACAGCCCCAGTTTGGGTGGTTCAAAAGAAAACAGATGCGTCTGGAGAAAGAAAATTTAGAATGGTCATTGATTATCGGAAAATCAATGAAAAAACCATTTCGGATCGATACCCCATGCCAGAAATTAGCTACGTAATTGATCAACTTAAAGACCAACATTTTTTCTCTACACTTGACTTAGCCTCCGGCTTTCATCAGATCAAGATGAAAGAAGATGATATACAAAAAACGGCTTTTTTAATAAACAACGGCAAGTACGAATTTACAAGAATGCCATTTGGATTGAAAAACGCTCCGGCTACTTTTCAGAGGGCTATCGACGATGTTTTACGAGAGCATATAGGGAAGATCTGTTACGTTTATATTGACGACGTAATAGTTTTTGGAAAAACTCTCGAAGAGCACTTAAAAAATTTGAACATCATACTGAACACATTGAACGAAGCCAATTTCAAGATTCAATTAGATAAATCTGAATTCTTACACTCTGAAGTAAAATTCTTAGGATACATCATCAGCTCGGAAGGTATCAAACCGAATAATAAGAAAATTGAAGTTATTCAAAAATTTCCAGAACCCAAAACGATAAAAGACCTGAGATCATTCCTTGGAATGATGGGCTATTACCGTAGATTTGTAAAAGATTTTGCGAAAATAGCAAAACCCCTAACAAATCTTCTACGAGGGGAGAGAAACCCCATGTCTAGCAAGAAAATCTATCTATCCGATAATGAAAAACAATGCTTCAATAAAATGAAAAATCTGCTGTCATCATCTGACATATTAATATATCCTGATTATGAAAAACCATTTCTACTAACGACGGACGCTTCGGACTTTGCTGTTGGAGCAGTACTGTCTCAAGGCGAGATGGGTAAAGACAAGCCGATAAATTTCGCATCCCGAACTTTATCAGCCACGGTAGAAAGATTTTCTGTTCCTGAAAAGGAAATGCTTGCGATTTACTGGGCTCTGCAAACGTTTAGGAATTACCTTTATGGAACCAAATTTAAAATTCTTACCGATCATCAGCCTCTCACTTTTGCACTTTCACCTAAGAACACAAATGCCAAACTTAAAAGGTGGAAATCGTACTTAGAAGAGCACGATTACGAAATTGTCTACAAACCTGAAAAGCGAATGAGTTGCAGATGCATTGAGTAGAATCGTATGCTCTATGACCGGAACACAACATTCCGCCGACACCAGTGATGATTTCTACATTATATCAACCGAGGTACCAATTAATGCTTTTCACCATCAGGTAATCATTAAAAAAGGTCAGAATTCAGTGCGGGTTGAACACCCCTTTGTATCATACACAAGAGTTATTATTACACTAGACGATATTAATGAAAATTCTATCTTGCAGATTCTGAAAAATCATTTCAACTTAACTTTGGTAAATGGATTATTAACAGATGAAGAGATAATGGGCAAAATTCAAGAAACGTATTAAAAGCATTTCGGCCAACAGCGACTGTTAAAAATTCGATTTACACAAAAACAGCTTGAAGACGTCCAGGACGAGGACAGACAATGGGATGTCGTAAGGAACGAACATATGAGGGCACATAGATGTGTTCAAGAAAATAAGCAGCAAATTTTGAGGAAGTTTTACTTTCCAAAACTTCACCAAAAATTAAGAGATTTCATCATTAACTGCCGTATTTGCAATGAAAACAAATACGATAGAAACCCAATCAAATATCCCCTTCAGAAAACACCAATCCCGG
Source organism: Aedes japonicus (assembly GCA_034211315.2). NCBI lineage: Eukaryota > Metazoa > Arthropoda > Insecta > Diptera > Culicidae > Aedes > Aedes japonicus. Next base: position 4,373 of record JASCZW010007423.1, on the reverse strand, counting down.
ATGCCCCTTTCAAAATTGCCCACATAGATATTTTGTTCCTCGAAAACCGTCATTTCCTTACTTACATAGATAAGTTTTCCAAATTTGCCCAAATTATGTTGGTTGAATCCCGAGCAGCCATTGACATAGTCCCAAGTATCAAAGAACTCCTTTCAAAATACAAGACACCAGAAATTTTGGTCATGGATGGTGAGAAGTCATTTATGACCGGAGACCAGAAATTATTACAACAGTCGTGGCATCACTCCCTATATTACAGCAACCGGTCGAAGTGAAATGAATGGAACAGTTGAACGGCTCCATTCAACACTTCTAGAATTATACCGAATCACCAAAACCGAAAATCCTACGAAACCTATCACCGAACTCCTTCACATGTCCCTTCATAAATACAACTCTTCCATACACTCAGCCACTAAATTCACTCCTTATGAAATTATCCTTCCATCCTCCCGATCACCCGATATAATCGAAAAAGTATTTGAAAATTTAAAAAAGAAACAAAAGCAAGATCTGGACTACCACAATAAAACAAAGAAAACTCGAAATCCAAAAGAAAATAGCGAAGCTTTCGAAAAAACAAGACAAAGGTTGAAACAAAAAGCTAGATACAAGAAATTAAAAATAACTAAAATTAATAATAGCACAGTTACTACAGATGATGGAAGGAGAATTCACAAGAATGATATAAAAATCCGAGAGATCTAATTAGGTCATTATATTTCTTTTACAGATTAGGACTTTTGATACTCCAGTTAAAATGGTCATCGGAACAATCAATTTCCCTTAGAAGCCTAAGCAACCAGCCAATACTAGCATTTGATCACGGAACTGGCAGAGTAAAAATTGATTCATACCTTTATATTCACCACTTTAACCTTAGCTCATATCATTACCATATACAAAACCTTAGAAATATGTTTGACGAAATGAAAACAAATCAATTTTCAACATTAATTATAGAAGAATTTGAACAAATTGACAATGTAATAAAAACCCTCATGTCATCAAAAAGAGCAAAGCGCTGGGATAGTTTAGGATCAGCCTGGAAGTTTGTGGCAGGTAGTCCAGACGCAAACGATCTGAGAATTATTAACTCATCTATCAATGATCTTATTCAGAATAATAATGCACAGGTAAAAATTAATAGAGACCTCAACTTACAGATGAAAGAATTTGTGTTTAAAACCTCACAAGCCATATCATTGTTTAATTCAAGAGCTTTAGAAAGCCATTCAATCAATATATTCTTAAATTTAAAATATTTACATGAGAAACTAGAACAAATTGTAGACAGTATAAGTTTTGCAAAAATTGGAATTTTAAATAGTAAGATTTTAAGTCCAGGGGAAATACATATATTAGTTCAAAAATTAAACAACGAAAATGTAACAACCCATTCTATCACCGAAGCACTATCGTATGTAAAATCATCAGTGGCAACCAACAATAAAGAAGTAGCTCTGCTCATCAAAGTACCCAAGCTAGATGCGAGAGTATTCAGAAAAATTCACATCTATCCGATTCATCATAACCAAAGGCAAATCCATACCACGAGACAAAATTATCTGATGCACGACAGTGAGATCTTCGCCGTTGATTCTTTAAATCCAAACATCTTCAACAGGGACGACTTAACGCTAGAAAAATCAACATGCATCTCGGAACTTTTAAATGGTAAACCAGCCAGCTGTAACTTCACCCATAATCAAATACACGAGGAAGTCATCACCATTGACACCAAAAATATCATCATAAACTACAACAGGAATTTCTCGCTAACAACCAATTGCGGGATCACCAATCGAAATTTATCCGGACCATTTTTCATCTCATTCGAAAACTGCGAAGTTTTGATCGATAACAAGACTTACAGCAGTAGTATGCAAAATCTCGAGGAATCGCCTCTACAAATACCACTGGATGGCATTTCCGTAGAGCAGAAACACCTCATCATCAATCTGAGTGTGGAACATCTACATGAACTACATCTCGAGACTAGGAAGGACCTGGATTATATTAAACTACAAACAAATAGTTTACACTGGCCAAAGTTAACCATATTCGGAGTGTGGCATGTGCATCACACATGTCATCCAAGTTAGTTTAATCCCAGCAGAACGCACACGTTGCGTCACCCTGTCATAAATTCTTAACCCTCGTCAGTCATCGACCGATGTACTGCATAAACATTTTCCTAAGAAAGAGTCAATTTACAGTGTCAATGTTTTATGGCTATTTCCAAACCATGCAGTTTCCCACACCGCATGCAGCGCATTAGCGCTGACTACGCGGTCTCTCTCTCATTCTCTCTCTTTTAACATTTCGGTCATTCCTGCCTTCTCCAGTGATCACCGATTGGTTTATCAATACATAAGCTTCGAGTACCTCCAGTAAATAAGTGTTTAACCTTAAGTCAAAGTACTGAATAAAACATTCATTCTGTAATTACTACTAAAGACGTGTAGACGTATCTATTTGACTCGATGACACCATCCACGTAATTTACATGGCTGACCGGTGAACAGAGTCCCCGAATAAAAAAATCTCATAGATTCACAATTGAATGTATTGTTACCATACAATAGAATCTATAGTATGTACAATTAATCTTAATGTTCACAACTATAAGATGACAATAGGAGTTATTGTTACCACAGTAGAATCTAATGTAAACTGAGACATTGACAATAGAAAAGGGGGGTTGTTATGTATCTTAACTATAGAAAAAATCATTATTTTCCGAACAAATTTGAACCAATAACTATTAATTGTATTGTTTCGCAATAGTTGAAAATCCAAGCATATGGAATGAATTGTAGATCTATTGTAATGACAATATGCACTTTTCCTTTATCTGATTCATGAACAATAAGATTCATGGTCGGAAATAGATTTTAATGTTATTTTATATTAATGTATTGTAATTGTATGGTTATTTTTATCCGGGTCTGCAAAGCTAAAGTGATTTTAGTGATGATAAGTGCCAAAGTGATTAAAAATTAAGAAACAATTATTGTGACAACATTGACATCAGCAAGGCCAACAAGAGATGAAATGGTGTATTCGCGAATTGTGCTGTGCCGAGTAATCCGAACGAACAGTTGTGACTAATAATGGGAAAATCACAGTCCAAAACAGTTTCTCAGTCTGGCGACGCACAAGTGAATGTGCTTAACGCACTAGATGTTCATACCGAGTGGCACGAGGAGCACGACACGAAGCTAAACATCATACTAATTATTGTTGTTACCCATTTCGCGGTAACTATGTATGAGATGTACAAAAAGTACACGAAATCTCAAGCATTAAAAGCGGCAAGATCGGTTGCCGACATTAGAAACGTTTGAAGAACAGTACAGTGCAACTGTAAAAACAAAGAACATTTCCAAACATCGCACAAACATGTACTTGCGCAAACCTAACGTAAATGTTCCGACGAATTGAAACCAAGTGACAAAAGTGTTATTGATTAAAGGTGTCGAGGAGAGCGCCTCCACTAGACTGATGCAAAATTTGAAATATTTGCTCCCCTAAGCTTAATCGACGCCAATTTGGGTCCTGATAGTCCCCAAAAAATTTTAACACATTTGGTTTTAATTTGGCTTTGCACACGCTATTCAAAGTTTGTATGGGAATTAGTATGAAGAATCTCAAACTTACATTTCCAGATCCCTAACATCTTGATATTATGTCCTTAAACCAAATCTTATATACATTCATATAGTGTAAGTTGTCAACTATCAAAATGCCGAAGATACCTGACATGTAAATATTATACAAAAATAGTTATTCAATAAAACATAAAATACACACTTTAGGTATGATGTTTTATTCTTATTTTTGTTTTCTTATTATTTATATGTTTTTTATATTTTATATTCATATATTTTTTGTTTTTTATTTTATTTATATTATTATATATATTTTATATATTTTATATTTGTATTTTTTATATTCATTACATATTTTTACTTCTTATTATTATATTTTTTGAATAACTATTTTTGTATAAAATTTACATGTCAGGTATCTTCGGCATTTTGATAGTTGACAACTTACACTATATGAATGTATATAAGATTTGGTTTAAGGACATAATATCAAGATGTTAGGGATCTGGAAATGTAAGTTTGAGATTCTTCATACTAATTCCCATACAAACTTTGAATAGCGTGTGCAAAGCCAAATTAAAACCAAATGTGTTAAAATTTTTTGGGGACTATCAGGACCCAAATTGGCGTCGATTAAGCTTAGGGGAGCAAATATTTCAAATTTTGCATCAGTCTAGCCTCCACCTAACTGAAAACAAAATTTTGCGCCCCAAATGTGTCGAGGAGCCCTAAATTCCTCCGAGGTGAATTTTGCCATCT
>JASCZW010007422.1:0-66908 GCA_034211315.2 Aedes japonicus | reverse complement strand
GTCAGTCAGTCAGTCAGTCAGTCAGTCAGTCAGTCAGTCAGTCAGTCAGTCAGTCAGTCAGTCAGTCAGTCAGTCAGTCAGTCAGTCAGTCAGTCAGTCAGTCAGTCAGTCAGTCAGTCAGTCAGTCAGTCAGTCAGTCAGTCAGTCAGTCAGTCAGTCAGTCAGTCAGTCAGTCAGTCAGTCAGTCAGTCAGTCAGTCAATCAGTCCGTCAGTCAGTGAGCTCCATTAGCCGCTTCTTTTCAGTCTGTACAATGTCTTAATGAAATCGTTCTCTATGTTCATTAGAGACGGTTGCCATATTATCTAGGAAGAAGTCTAGATCAAAATGCAAGAAGTGCAATTTTGAAGACATATTACACCCCAGTGCAACATACGAATCAACCAACTCTTTCATAAGAAATAAGTGTTTTTGTGACTTTAAATCTAATTTTTCTCATAAACTGGACGTGCTCCAGCGATTCTGAGCCTGGATTTAGAGAGGCAAAATCTATCAAATTCAATATATTTACCCGATGGGACTGAAACACTGCCAACTAGCGTAAACTGTTGCTTTTATTTTAATACTAGACAGAAGGCAAGTGGGAATCTTACCACGTCAAATCTATTTAATTGAATCACACGTAACATCCGAAAGGGCCTGCGTTGGGTTGTTCGAAGATCAATCCTTACTTTGTAAGAGTGATTTGTTTCTTTCTTTGATTCCTGTTCTTGTATGACGTTATGCTGACTCGTTGTTTTGTGTTGATGTGGGCACGATGTTTTCTATTGTGGTTGAGATGATGCTGGGAATGTTTCTTGTGGAAAATTATCCGAAGAACTGTTTGGGAGTTTCTGATTTGTTGCTAAGCGTGGGCTCATTGCTAACTTAAGAATAGATGAAGAAGACGATGAAGGAACAAAGGAAAAGAAAAAGAATAAACAGAAAAGGTTCGGACTGTTTCCATGGTATGATGATACGAAAAAGGCGAATAAGTTATGAAACTCCTTTATCACCTCCGTACCCCAACGAAAAGTAGAAAGTAGTTGAGAAACGCAATAAAACAGTTTTATGGAATCTGAACCACAAAAGAAATACATTTATTAAAAACTTTTCGCTTGCACATCTACACAACAATATTATGCTGCTTGAAACATCTACACCAACTATTCACGTTTGATCTTCAGCTTGAGTTTCATTCAAGATAACTTTATATCAATGTTTTCTCTAATGAAAAATTTACAGTTAAACTTTCGTAATGAAAATTTTCCTTTGCACCACGCTTCAACCGCCACAAAAAACTTACGTCTGTTGCTCAACTATTCGAGTGAAGGATGTTTCTTCCCTTTTTTCTGTTCATATACCTTCCGCCTTTTTGTAATTTTAGTGCAGCAGCATGATGACCTACCTAAATATTTATTTCGCGCTGGGATGAAAAACGAAAATACACCTCCGACCACAGACTGCCACTGACTGTCGGAAACTGTTGAAACTCGACGCCAGTACCGCACACACACCACGAAAATTTAATTTCTCAACCATCTCCATCGTTAAAAGCACCATCAAAATGCAGCATCACGTACGAGAAATGTTTAATTAGCGCGTGCAAATTGCACTTAATAGACGGGATCGGTTTGACCCTCCATCTGCCGGAGCAACCGGAGCAAGACAGTGCAGTATCATGCTCTTAAGTATACTGGCACAGTTCATGCTGAACGATGTTTTACATTTCAGGAAAAAAAAACCATCCCTACCGAAGGATGCTGTATCGGAAAAGAAGAATCAAATTTCAATTACTCGAAGTAGGTTATCGAGATTGAATGGAGGAGCAGAAAACCAAAAGCGTTTTACGATCACAAGATGGGGCTGGCACTCAGGCTTTCTTTTTTCAAGTTACGTTCAAGGATGAAATGTTACGTTACATTGCGGAAGAAATCGGCGAACAGGCTAATTGATTCTTCGGGGGTGGTGGCTACCAGATATTTACAGGGTATATTCGCTGTATTTAGGTCATGATTAAAATTTGTTTCTACTAAGTTTACAAGTACTATTTATTCATTTACCCTTTTATCTCTTTATACAGCGTTGGATGAATGTAGGAACTATAAGATCAATAAGGGAACATTATCCTGTATGTATTCAATAGTCAATTTTTCTGCTGAAATAAGAAGTGTTTCACCGAGAAGTAGCAATTCTATCCATTTCCATAGAAAGATCTTCAAAGTGTGTCGTAGATTTCTGAAGAACTTGATAAGCAGCTTATTAAGTAAAATAAGCTTTATTGCTTAAGTCTTACCTTTAATGTTTTAAAAAAATACTCAAAATGTCACTAGGAATGATAATGATTTATTTCAGAAGTCGTTCAATAATTAATTAAAAGATTTTGGGTTTTTGGATAATTGCCGATTCAAACTTGATTTGGAATTTCTTTGCAAGATCTTTTGAACTTTTATTTGCAGAATCTACAAAACGAATAATGTTGTTAATGCACGTTTTAAAGAAAGCATCCATCAATTAAGTTTTGTGAAAATAGTTAGTTTTGGACCCTAACGCAAGCTTTAGTAAAATTTTCTGTATAATGATAATGATTTGAGATATTTCAATGAACAGTAACGCTTCGACAAACCCCAATAAGCTTCATACAACGTAATGTAATAAGAGTTTGACCTCTCATACATGAACAAGATTATCAAAGCTGCAACACGGGCAGATAATTGTGTGACGGTTTTATTGTAACAGAACAAAATGTTGTATACATTCATAAGTACCAACAAGCACATAAATACGCATGCTCATTTATTTTAAATTAATTAAATTGATTTTTAGTGATAACATTAATTTTTAATAACCGATTTTAATAACTTAATTTATTTTACATTATGAGGCTTAATGTTTGTGAATTGAAAAAGCCATTTCTATATAGATTGATATTAAAATTAAAACAATAATTCTTCAGGGAGTAGTCGGATGAGTATTTTACTTTCAAATAAAGATAAACTACCCAACGTGCATCCATGACCTAAAATAAGGCCTTGGCCTCAAAATCTATAGGCCTATACTCAAGGGAGTCTTTGGATGATCTGTTATATCTCAAAAGCTACTCCAAGGTGTTCTCTGATGACCAAGAACACTTGAATATGAAGATAGACTACCCAACCTGTCTTAAATGAGTTTTGTGAAAATGTCGAAAGATACACTTTTGATAAAGTCAGGAAAGCCATTTGCTACGACGGTTGATATATTGACTCCAAACATTTCTCGAAAGCTTTAAAATTACTACCATTCTTCTCTGTTGTGTATGTATAATTATTATTTCTTTATTATTTATTCCTTAGTTTGGTTTTTTTTCATTAATCTTTATTCCTTATACCTTTTTTTTATCCAATATTCTTTACTATCTATTCATTTTTTTCTTATTATTTCTTATTCTCTATGTTTTATATTTAATTCCTAATTATTTATTCTCAATTCTTTATTCTTATTCTTTGCTCCATAATTTTTATTTTCTATTCTTTATTCATCATTCTACGTTTTGTATTCATGCTTTCATATTCTTTATTCTCCATTTTTCAATCTGTATATTTTGTCAATTTGTTTTTTTTTCTATTGCTGATTCTAATATATGAAATCTCTATGCTCTATACATTATTATTTTCTTATTTGTTTTTCCATCCTTCTCATTCCTTATTTCTTATGTACTATTTGTTATGCTTTGTGCTCTATCTCTTTCTCTGTTCTGAACTATTATTGCTTAGCACCTATTTTTTTATTCTTTGTTCTTTATTACTTATACATGGCGCGTTATTTTTTCTTCTTTATTTGTTATTATTTATTCTACATTATCTTTTCCTTATTATAAATTCCTTATTACTGATTTTCAAATTATACTTTTAATGCTTTATTCTTTATTCCTTAATTCTCATAGCTTTTTCTTTGTACCTCATGGTTTACTATTTATTCTTGTTTTATTCTGATTCTTACTCCTCGTTCTTTTCTTCGACATTCTCTAGCATCTATTCTCTTTTCGCTATTTCTGATTTTTATTTGTTATTCGTTATATGTTATATTATTCGTTTATTATACTCAAATTTTATTCCATATTATGAAATCATTTTTCGGTTCTCTGTATTGTGTACTTTCATTTCTTTGTTTTCATTCCATTACATTCATTCCAGAGTTAACAGCTTTATTATTCATAATTAACTTTTCTACTTCTTTTTCAATTCCTTATCTGTTTTTTTTAAATGATAATATGTTCTCCTTATCATGTGTTTCTAATTTCTTGTTCTTTTTACTTCGGGTTTAATTTGTTAGGCATTATTTTCATATATCCTTCCTTATTCTATACTAATTATTCTTTATTTGCATTTTTTTATAATATATTTTTCCTAATTATTTATCCTTCATTGCTTTCGTTTGTTGTTCATTTATTATTCCTATTTCTCATTCTTTGCTATTTCTTCTCTATTTTTGATGCTTAATCTTAATTCATTAATAATTCTTTCTTTTATGTGTTTTTTTAACTAACACAACCAGGGATTTTCGAAAAACACAGAGCAATGGAAAATAAACCAAGTGCAAAGAGCCTCACCCATTTTCAAGTGTGCGTCTCCTATTTCAGAAGAGCGCACAAAACGAACGTGTGAGAGATTTCGTAGCAGCACGAGAGACAGAAAGCCGCACATGTACTTCTCTTTCACAGAAAAACAGTAAGGCACAGTGCTTTACTCTATGTTTTGGCTCATGCTTTGATAAATGGTATCAAAATGATTTTTTTTGATGCTAGTAACAGAAAGGCATTAAAGTGGTTCATAGAGGGAAAATTTTATTAAAATCTTCATTCACTGCCACCGTCTCTGTTTTTTGCACTTGTGTTTGCACAGAGACGACAAGGGAAAGTGCTATCGTTGATGCCCAAAGAGACGAGAGCACATTCGAAATGAGATGTGTGTCTGGGTGCACGGGAGTACAGACTGCACTTTCACGTCTCTTTGAAATTTAATGTGCTGTCTCGTAGCAGCGCGTGCTGAACGCAAAGAGATTTGAGTCGCACCTTATCCCTGAACACAACAAAGAAACAAAATGTGTTGCTCTTTATCTTTCTTTTATTGATTACCTAGATATTCCTTTTCAAATAATTATTCTCTATTTCTGATTCAGTATTCCTTTTATTTATTCTTAATTAATCATTTTTGTTTAAATATTTCTAATTCTTTATTTGATAGTCTGCATTATAAAATCATAATTCCGCGTTTCTCATTCTCTATTCTTTATTCTTCATGTTTTTTTCGATATCCTTCATTATTGATTCTCTATTCTACATTTTCTTCCATTCTTTTATTTTTTGTTAATGTGTATTTCTTATTTTTTATTCCTTTATCGAGTCCTTTATTCATTTATTTTTTATTTATTGTTCACTTTTCTTTTTTTTATGTTCCTTATCATTTGTTCAATATTATTCATTCTCTATATATTCATATTGATCCATTTTTTTATTCTTTTATTTTAATTCTATATCTCTTATTCTTTATTCTTCATTTCTATTCTACATCTTTTTTGATTTACATCTTATTGTTTCTGTATATTTTTGTTTTTATTACCCATCTTACTCTCCTGATTCTTTTTCCTGTTAACTGTTTTCTTCACTTTACAAGTTCTTTTCTCTATTCCTTTTTCCTTTTTTCTTAATATAAAAAAATAATCTTTTGTAATTATTCTTCATTTGTTTATCTTTATTCTTCATTATTAATCTTTATTCTTCATTATTTTATCATAATTTTTGTTGAAATTCTTCATTCTTTGTTCCTTTTCTTATTCTAGCTCTTGATTCTTTATTTTTGTTTCTTATTTACTTTCTCTATTCTTCGGTCTTTATTCTATGTGATATATTTTCATGTATCATTGTATCTTCATTCCATATTTCATACGCTCTATTCCCTGTTCTATTTTTTTTGTTCTCTTATTTTTTGGTTGATTTGCTATTCTCTTTTCTTTTTTCTTGTTTTCTTCATTCTCTATTCTTTTTGATTTATCATTATTTCCTTATACCTAATTCTCTTTTAATTTAAAATTATCTCTTTTTTTTTTTTTTTATTTCAGTTTCAATTCACAGGTGATTTATTGCTTTATCCTTTCTTCATTCTTTATATATTGATCTTTGACGCGGATGTGGCTGGAAATGGAATAATGATTTTTTTTGGAATTTTATTACCATGTGATAGATATTTGCAGGGATGACTGGGGAAAACATGAAGACATCTCATGATTGTGCTTGCGCCTGTTTGAGCTTCTTGTTATCTTCAGTTTGTATTGATGACATCCTGGATTTTTTTTTTAATTCCAGATTGGAATACTTAGCACGGAGAAAACCACATTCAATTACCAAAACACCGACTGTTGTAGTTGGGATGATAATGGAAAGCTTTCTAGTGAGAAATTTAAAGATTTTTTTTGGGAGGTTATAAGTTGTTGCTAAGCGTAGGTTTGTGGTCAACTTATGTATAGAATGAGAAGAAGAAGAAGAAGAAGAAGAAGAAAAACACATTAAGAGGAAGTGGTTTGGATTGTTTACATGGTTTAATGCTACTCTTCTATCAATTCTCTACTCAAACGAAAAGTCGAATGTTCTAAAGTTGACACCAGCCCAGTTAAAAGTCATGCTCGTTAAGTTCAAAAGCGTGGATTTTTAGGCAACACATTATTGACTTACTATAAGATCCATGCGAAAATTAATTGATAACTTGTGACAACAAAAATAAAAAGAGGAATGAACGTTCGATTTTGAAAATGCTTTGATATTCATCTATGTAAACAGGCTTTTTTTCAATACAAATCTCGAAATTTCAGAAATGAAATTCAATAAACCACAACGAATATCAAATACCCGTTGGGATCGAAAAATATGCAAAAGCAGCTCAGTCCAAAGTATTCTTGCTCAACATTACTAGCATCTATTCTGGAAAGACATGTTCGTATTAGAATTTGAAATCACTTAATAATTTAAAAAAAATCATCAGATGATATTCAGATTTCGTCTAACGAAATTCATGCTTGCCGATTGATAATCAAAACAACAGTAACATCAGATTTTTGACCCGCACTTGAAGCTGACTTCATTCATTACAGCAAACAAAATTCTGTTGATATAGAAGTGACAGCGGTGACCATGAAAACCCGGAAAGTAAACATCATTATTTTACTGTGATAAAATCATGTTCACTTCTCATGAATATTTTATGAAAATCAAAGGCACTGGTTGAAACGTAATAAAAGTTTTATGGAATCGGAACCACATAAAAATACACTTATTAAAAAAAATCGCTCTTACATCTACACAACAATATAATGTTGCTTGAAACATCCACACCAACTATTTTTGTTCGATTTATGCTTTGTTCTTGATACTTTAAACTTTATTTCAATTCAATTATCTTTTCTTTTCTTTTCTTTGTTCTTATTTTCTTTCTGTATCAATGTTCCTTATTTATTTCTTATTTTTGTTCTTAATTTTTATTTTTATTTTTTATTCTTTTTATGTCATTCTTTTTTATTTCTTTATTGCATTTTTCTTATTTTATATGCTTTTTTCTGTAGTTTTTTGTTATAAAATATGCTTTGTTCACTATTTTTTATTGATCATACTTTTTTTTTTTTTTTAATTATTCTGTTCTCTCTGTTATTTATTATTTCTTTAAGCTTACTTCTTTCTTTATTGATTAATGTTTTGAATTTATTTTATGTGTTGTATGTATAATAATGTTTGATTTTTAGTTATTTTTGTCTATGTTCCACTATTTTTTTTCATTTTTTATAATTAGATTTGTATCGTGGGAGTTATTGGAATTAAGTGGATGTAATTAAATTTTATGGAATTTTTAAACTCATGAAATATATTTTCAGGGTTGACGAGAATCCGGGGGAAAATATAAATTCATCTTACAAATTTGCGTGAACCTGCTACAACTTTCTGTTGTATTCAGCTTGTATTGAAGACATCCTGGAATTATTTGTTATTCCAGATTTGAATACAAGACAACGAAAAAGACAAAATTCAGTTACCACAACATCTCATTTTCTATGATTCGCATGTTTTGATTTTTAGAAGCAATCAATTCCCAAGCTGTACATCCCGATCATAATTAGTTGCGGCACCTTGATTATGGCTAACAAGGCAAATTTATGTTTTCTCAACTAAATGGCAACATGTGTTCTGCCAAACTTTTCTTCTTCATGAGGAAGCAGTTTTTTTTAACAAACCTATCTGTATAGAGGAAAGGAGTTAAGCATCTTCATATTCTCAAAAGGTCTACACTAGAAAATGATAAGTTACAACAAATGCGTAAAATTTCCACTTGTTCAAGCTTGATTAAGTTATAAGCTGCAACAGACTTTATGTCAGCAATTTTTTTGTGTTAAATGAAGTGTCTCGTGTATGCCAAATCTAGCATTGTTATAATTGCGTTGAAACCTGGCACCGTGTGATTTTTTTTTTATCGATTCGTCTAGTAGAACTGAGATTTCAAGATGATGGAATCTGTTTCGCTACCAACAAATGATTTGCACTTTGTGTATAGTTTTAGAATACAAAATGGCAGCGGCCAGTTTACAAGCATCAATGGTCACTGTTTCAAAACCTCACTGTTTCCAAACGTACACAAGGGGTTCACCGGTAATGGTATAAATTGTACCAAGCGGATCACACATGAGTGCATCACTTTCATGTTGCCACCCTGTAAATACCAGAAACCGTAGGGTGAGAGGCAACTACGCTTACCACAACACCATCGGCACCTTATGTTATTAAATGACCAAATTATCATCTCTTCTTAGTGGTACTTCTCTAGCGATAAAATATCAAATAACTTTCCATGCTTTTTCTATTGTTCTGAGACTAATTAGACAACGTCCCACCTGTGACTTTAATTGTTCGGGTGATCCGTTGTGTTTACATTATACTAGTTTGTTCAATGATAAAAAAAATCTACATTCCAATCAACATGTATAAACGCAATAATTAACCTCGTTTTAATTTCAAATTATGACATTGTAGAACATCCGTTTGAACTGAATTTCCAGATCTTTTCCCGTCGTGGTCACATTAATCCGCTCTACAAAGTGTCCAACTTCTTAAGTACCGCACCAAATGACGACAGATGGAGATGTCATCGTATTAAATTAGCCATAATCCGACGGAATCTGATGATGAGACCACTGCCCAATAAGTTTCCACGTGCTAAGTTCGAATATCATGAAAAAAAATCTTTCCTGCTTCAAATTATCCTACATTCGTCTGATTTCAGTTTGCTTTACGAAAATAAAATCTAGTATTATTAGTCATTGAATCTGTCAAATTTTGATTCTAGGTGAATCAAAAAGATAAACTAAGAGTGTTATCAAAGTTTAGAGAAACGGAAAACTCACAAGATCCCGTCCCACTGTTCGAAAAGTTTTACTATCTTTGAGAAAAAGTTTTCGCTGTCACAAATGGACTGTTTTCTTCTTCTCCGTCATCCGCGGGTTTATCCCAACCACCCCGCACCTCTTCCTGAATCAATCACAAACGTAGCTTCAAGAAGCTAAACAATTATTTTTGTGCGAAACTTGGAAATTAATTATCCCGAAACCTTAATTAAAAAGCTTTTGTCTAACGATGTGCGTGCTGCAGTTTGGGCTTGAAAGTTTTCCCCTTTGCGGTAGGTATTTTAGCTGGTAACATCTTGACCTAGGTGGAAATCTTTCTGATTTAACTGAAGGTCACTTTTGTTTCTGCGGCTTTCGATGAGGACATTTTTACGGCCTCGGAGATGTAGAAATAAGAGGCTATAAAACAGAATATTCTGTTGAATTATATTCATCATCTCGAACGGATATTCGTTTGCATTAGTAGAACTTCTCTGGTTGGTTTGTTGGCTCGCACTGCTGGACTATAAAACCCACAAAGTATTTCTCATTTTCATAACTTTATATCTTTAATTTTGATTAGCATATCTCATTCCTCAAACTTATCATCACCCTCGCTTCGCAGATCAAGCATTTTATGTTTGCAAACGCTCGTTCTCTTTTAGAGAGCCCATCCAAATAAACTTCATTGGTCTGCGGTTTTTGATGTTCTTTCGGACATTTATAAGTGTGCTTCCTTTTTCCTCTTTAAAAGAGAGTATTCTTGAAGGAAATCTCCCCACCAATGGTGGTGGTTGCCAGCGTTTTTTTTTCGTCATTTAATTCAACAGCTCAGGAATAATGTGTACATTATTCTCGTCTTGCTCAATCTCAGTTCATCCCACTCTGCACTAAAAGGTTGTCATCGGGACTTTTAGTGACTGTAATTTCCAAGAACAAAACAGTTTACGACGTATGGTTTCGGATAAAATCTTCTTCTTCTAGGTAGCATTTTACAATGAGATGAAACAAAACCCCGAACATGGATGGCTTGGTTATGTTTATTACATGATTTCTCTGTTATGAAGAGGGTTTGATTTGCGAAAACTCGCTTCGACATAATCCGGTTAGCCCTGAGGGAAGCCTCGCTTAATTAATTGTAGTTTATTCAGTTTTGCTCTTTGGAATGGTACTAATAAAAAGTCATACCATAATTGTGTCTCGACAGCATGCTATCCGATGAATTTCATTGCCAGTCCTATTACATGGGTTCTTAGACTGTGCTCCATGGAGCATTGGCTTTTAATTTGACGAATTTTTTCTCCCGTTTTAGGGATCAAACCTCGAAAAGAGGATTGTTGCAAAAAAATTTGGAAAAATTTCTCGTAAAAATAGGTGAAAAACATTTTTAAATGTCAACATGTCGAAAATGAGGCAAAATCAGTATGCGACCAAAATTTTAGATTTCTATTAGAAGTGCACTCCGAGTGCGGAACTAAAAAAGTTCGAATCTCGGAACAAGGTAAAGACAGAATTGCGTTTGGAATTGAGTAGGTGACTTGGAACTGAAATAAATATTTTGAAAAACTCTACTAATAATGCTCTTAAAGCACTACCGCAAGACTGTAACTGTGACACCAAGTTGAGAGCAAGCAATAAGCTAATTACGAATGCAATAAGTTTGAAACGCTAGGAAAAGAAAAAATATAAAATAGGCAACATTGAATACTTTGGAACAAATGATTATCTGTCAAAGCCTTGCAAAAACCAGATTCACTTATTTCGCAATTTTTCCGGAAATGTTGTAAAAATTACGACTTCGGTACACGAAGGATGCTTTTCCCGACCTTCGGCTGCCAGCTCTTCTTAAGACGTATCATTTCTCTCTTTCATTGATTTTGATGGTCCTGAAAATAGACTGTTTTGGGTTAGGGGAAGAGCTATCGCGTTTACCTCGCTTTGCCATGCAACTGGTTTACTTGGTAAGGACTTTGGTCCCCTCGGAAAAAGTGTGTTTGGCTAGTTCTACCGGTAGCAGCAGTCAAACGGCAGGGTCACTAGCCAAATGATATGGGCCAATCCTGCTTCAGTACCCGGTAGATGTCGCTAACGTTTCCTTCATCTGAACGATCCTGCCGGCGCACATAGGCACAATTCTGAAAAAGACGGTCAAAAACATTTCCACCCTTTTGTCATCACTTTATCGAACAGGTGTCTGCAGAAGAGTTGCCCAAAATTTTATTCCGCATCCTTTGAAAAAAAACGCGCCTAACCTTTCATAAGGGCTTAACTTCCCTTTCATATTCTTACTTTTTCCAGTTACGGGATAACGGGTTATTGTTCTTGACAAAGTTGTAGAGCAGGTAATTTTAAGAAAAATTGCTGAAGACACTAAGTTTGCAGAGCCTAACGTTAAAAATATGTTATTGGTTTCCTTTCAGCACTACCATAAAATCGTTTTTTTTTAGATAATAAGTTAAGGCCGGCGTGGCCTCTGCTGTACACAGAAGTTGTCTCCATTCTATTCGGTCCATGGTTGTCACTTGCCAGCCTCGCTGTTTGCGGAGGGTCCGCAGGTCGCCTTCTACTTGATCGATCTACCTTGCTCGTTGCGCGCCTCTTCTTCTTGTACCTATCGGTTCGTTTTCGAGAACTATTTTCACAGGGCTGTCGTCCGGCATTCTTACGACATGCCCAGCCCATCGTAGTCAACCGATTTTTGCGATGTGTACGATGGGAGGTTCTCCCAGCAACTGGTGCAATTCGTGGTTCATTCGCCTCCTCCACGTTCCGTCTTCCGTCTGCACTCCACCGTATTAACTTCTGTATTATTTGTAACATTGATTTTTTAAGGGCGGCTTGTTGGGCCTTCCCCAACCCCCTGTCTCGACCGGGGACCATCGTGCACAGCACTGTTAAGAGTCCCACGCTGGCACAAGGACGATGAACAGTCGCTCCTAACATGGAGAACAGACGCTGTTTTGAGCCGCCCTAACATGGAAAACAGACGCTCAGATAGACTGCACCCTTTGAAGAGGGCAGCCCCCTCTTCCCTGTCAGCATATGACCAAGGTCCCACCGGGGTTGGTTACCCGATCTTTCCTATGGTTACTCATACCCCAGTCGGCACCACGGGGAGGTAGGGATAGGAGTGACTGGACAAGAGGCTACTGAAGGGTACTTCGCATGTGATGTAATGTTCAACAAACTAAAAAAAATATATATGCGGGTCCTGGCGTGGTCTTAAATCGATTGTATTTATAAGATTATGTAATTATCTAGTAATCCTGACATTTTCAGCATTCAGCTCAACGTTCTATCTGCAAAAAGGGTAAATTTCAAAATGCAATAGTTACAATTTGACCTATTACCAACAATGTATCCCATTTTGATTAGACTCGGTACGTAACAGAGCACAACGGGCCACTCTCCTTGTAAGTCGTTGAAAATTATGGCACATCCGCATATTAATTGACTAATAACCAGTATTATTTTCAACAGAAAAAAATTTGAGTATCATTTTTAACAAAGATTAACCAACGCTGATTATTTCAGAGGTACTAGTTAATTAGATAATCTTTCAAATAGAATCAGCTTGAGACCGCGCCAGAACCCGCCCAGCTTTCTTTCAGTTTGTTGAGTATTACGTCACATAGTATAACTATTTCATAGTAAGAGTATGTGACGTAAAGCTCACATGGTTTCCTTAAAATTTCAGAATTTCTAGTTCACATTCCAAATACAATTAATTTGAGACCCCGCCAGGACCTGCATTTATTTTGTTAGTTTGTTGAACATTACATAACATGTGAAATACTAATTGGGCTATAACCTATACTATTTCAAACCCTAAAAGCTGAAAATTTCAGGAATACTAATTCATAAGTTAACCTTTAAAAAAATCTGTTTAAGACTCCGCCAAGATCCGCCCGCTCTTTTTGAGGCGGTTGATTATGACGTTACACAGACACTTGAATTACCATATATCAAAATGTGGTCACCAAAGAGCATTGCTATTTTCAGCAAACATGTTCAATTTAATAATTCGTACAATATTTTAGTACATATTGAAATCGTCAAATATGAACAAAGTACTAATTATCTAAAAAAAACAGTTTTAAGGTGGTGCTGAAGGATAACCAATAATATCTCTTTATCATTAGGCTCCAGAAACATAGTGTTTGCAATAACTTTTCTTAAAATTACCTGTTGTACAACTTAGTCGAAGACAATATCCCGTTATTTCTTAGCAGGAAAAAAATAGAATATGAAAGTGTAGTTAATCCCTTATGAAATGTTAGGCGTGATTTTTCAAAAGATGCGGAATAAAATTTTGCGCAACTCTTCTGAAGTCACCTAGTCGATAAAATGATTTCAAAAGGGTGAACATGTTTTTGACAGTCATTTTCCAGAATTGTGCCAACACACCGCTTCTGCTTCTTACGATCATCTTTGAAGAATGGCCTTCTGGCTTTGGCCGATATTCTTCGACGTTCTGCTAATGTTGCCTACTGGAGCTGCTTGGTATTAGGCTTTTGGGAGCCACCGTGCCCTATGAAATGAGATTTCCTGTAGAAACACGGTGAAACACGTCAAGGACGCACTGCAGTCAGACGTGCAACTTGGTGCAAAATCAGGCAGACAGTAAAGTGACCTGAGACTGCTTCACACACTTGAACACCTCGAACGGTATTCATAAGCTTTTCACACTTCCGATGGAGTTGTCATCAGCTGCAATCATCGGTAGTAAAATTTCACTTACTGAAATACTTGTTAAACTCACATCCTAGCGTTCATAATTTTCACAAATGTTCACAAACGAGACATTTGAACTTGGAAGAAAAACATCTCACCTAAAAATCAGAGCAACACAAAAATCGAAACTAAAAAACGTGACTGCTCACGAAAACTCGACCGTTAAAGGGCAAAGCTTACTGCGATCTTCACTACACAAGCAGGGTAGAAAGACCTGATGTGGCAAAGTCATGTCGTGTATTTAAAAAATTATTTTAAGCTCATAATGCTTAATGAAATACGTATTCTATCAGTTTGAAGTCAGTACAAAAGGACTCACGCTTGTTTTTGTGTTTTATTGATCCAAAATCTCGAAAAACTCGTCTGGAAACGAGAACCTGAAAAACACTATTACCGAATAAATCACTGAGTTGGCTCAGATCTTGACACGTTTTGCACGTTGATAATTCATTTATGAAACAAACTAGCATTAGTCTGTCTGAAAAATATGTTTTGAGTTTTACTTGGGACAGTAGCTTATCTGAGTAATTATCCGAGGAAAGATTCGCATGGATTTCCTTGTCAATGTACATATTTCCATCCTTCTTGGTAATAAAAGATGTTTTTTTTTACTAATTTGGCGTTCTTTGTTTGTAATTTTTTTGCTCTTTTGTATGCTGGGAAGTTCAAAATTCCTGATGTTATCGATAAGCGGAGATTTGGTATGAAATTCTCGTTGTTTTCATTTTCTCCCTGATGGTCTGAAAATTTATCTCTTCCTCTGAAAACTCCTGGTTATCGTTTTCCATATCACCAAGTAACGATCATTACATAGTTTCAAACATATGTTTCGACAAAGAGCAAATGTAACGATAAATAATTAATTACATAATCAAATAATTCAATTTTTTCAATTCTATGGAACTTTTTGGAAAAGTTTGCAGGATCGCTGATCGGGACTGAGAACAAACGACATGTAATCGATTCGTAAGTTCGAAAACTAAACCAATTCTCTGAATTGATTTAAATCATCTGCCGTGTAAACAGTGCCACCAACTGAACTGATCCCAGAGAAAAGACACTGGCTTCTTTACTGTCGAGCATTGAAAACCTCCCGACATGGTGATCCGCACTACTCTCCGTTTCATTCATTACCAACTGTATACTATCGTAGTTTCTAATACTATCGCCATTACGCTCAGCGATCACAGGTTCATATGCCTGTGTCCCTCGTGTCGTGCCCTTCGTCGAGTTCTCGCGTACAAGTTTTCCCTCTCGCGGTAGAACCCCCGTGTATGTAGTCCTCTCACGTGAGCACCTTCGTTTGCGGATGCATTCGTTTTTCTCCAGAGCGAAAAACGCGCGATCGCAGCAAACCTTTGGACGCGGAATACCTGCGAAACCGCAATTCACTCTGTTGATAAACAAGGAAAAGAAATCGAATGAACTTGACCTCCATAGTTCTGCAGCGATGTTTTGATCGATTGTAGTAACCTAGTTCTTGAATTGCGGCGATAACAGGGTAAATAAAGAAAGACCGCAAACTACGCATTGCATTGTTACCGACCTTTTTTCCATTGCACTGAAGGAAAATAAACATCAACAAAATGAATCATAAAGAGTTTGAGCTGTTTAGTGGAATAGCTGTACCTAGAAATAAGAAGAAAAATTAGTATTTTCCATTTAATTCCAACTACCTTTGCTTATCTTGACAGAAACGCGTATTTCGTCTACAATGTGCAGACTTCTTCAGTGTCGTGTACTCAGTCGAGTTATTAGTGCACGCCACTGAAGAAGTCTGCACATTGTATACGAAATACGCGTTTTATAACCTTAGAAAACGATAGAAGCTGGTAGCACCTTGGATAGAAGTACTTACGAGTAGTAGCACTTTCCATTGCTACTCAAACAAGATCCCACCTTGAACTGAAGGACAAACTTCAGATGTTAAAATACATTTTTAGATCTACAACGTTGAACTCTGTGCCAATACAGCAAAGCCTTTAAAGGATTCTGCACAAATTTCAAAAAATGATTTTAGAGCACCCTTTTTGGTGCAGCACTACTGAATTAAATGGAATTTAGAGCCTTGAGAACCAAGATTAAATATTCAACAAAATAATAAATACCTACTATCAAGAAAAATCCAGAAAAATGTAACAATTCTTAATTGTTTTACTTTAAAGCTTGTGCTTAAAATATAACTCAAGGTTTATATAACCATAAAATAGATCATTTTTGTTCTCATTCTCCATTCCAGTGAAAGTTAGTTCCCATGGAATTAAAAACCCCACTTGAAGACCCCTGCCTCAACAAAGTACACTGTCGGCTGCAGAACCTCTAATAGAACCCATTCTGCTAACGGCATTTACTGGAAAATCTAACCTCAATAGCAAATAAGCTCGAACATTCGAGCTACAAAATTGGCTGCACAAAGAGAAGTGTCCCGTGGAAGTAAAGTCACTGACCTGCTAAAAGACATCGGCAGCCACGATATACACGTGTTGAATGCATCGTTCAGACAAAAAAGTAGCAAAAGACATAGAAAATTCTATCTCCCGTAAGGCACTTACGGGAAAGTGGCAAAAATGCCTTTATGTCTTATTTTCCATTTCGTTCGAATGCTCTTCACCAGTCTCGTACAGTCTTACTCAGTCTCTAACTGGCTGGCGCACATATTATATTCATTTGCGTTCATCCGGCTCTTTCAAACGGTTGCGAATGATGGTGATGGCTGATGATGGCGACGATGCTGGACGTCACACAGAAGACACTACACGTCGGTTCCAACTGAGCGTAAATGCAAGTGTTCCGTAGCCACCTTTGTGAACAAATGATGCACTGATAAAAATTGTGAAGTTTGTGTCTTGTTTTATTAATTTGAAATTGGTTTGTTTGGTGTTTCAATTGGGTAGAGCACTGATTCGTCGTAATTGCCTATTTCGGTTTTATCGAGCAGAAAACATCACTTATATCAATGGAACACTTATGCACAATTCAATTCTTCTTATTATTATTAAGCATTTCAAGCTGATTGCTTTCAAAATCTGCTTAGTTTTTGCTCTCAACTTAGTGTTCTAAATGCACTTCAACAGTTATTAATTAAGAGCTTTCTATGCCAGGTACCATTTTTGCATTAGTATGATTGTGTGGCAAGTACAATCATACCCTATTCCCAGAGAGCATTAAACCAAGCCGCCTGCAGCATGGTGTTGTTTTGTAGCTGCGCCTTTACCGACTGAGCTAAGGGAGGCCCTTCAATGCAACGTTTATTACGATTCGACAACTTTTAAGGTACAACTCAGGTTCATATTAAGCGCGTTTTGTCATTTTCCTCGGTGAATCCATTTATTTTACCGGTAGAACAAAGGAAATACAATGATGTGGCGATGTATCATATCGAAAATTAAAAGCGTAGAACAGAATAGGGATCAAGAAGTAGTCGTAGAATTTTGATAATTTCTAAATAATTTATTTCTTGTTCTCAAATTCAATTGTTCGTATCGTATAGAATGAATTGGGAATTCATTTGTAGCTAAACTGTTCCCCTGTTCGTTAAAATCCGTTGGTATAAGAAGAATGGATTGCGGGTTGTCCTGAATACGACGGGAATAAAATCAAAAGGCTTTCTTGTGGTTGAATCGAAATTCAAAGTGTGTTATTATTAAAGCTTGGCCGCTTCTTTTCAATAACTGTAGTTTTTGTTACGAGAAACTAATCATAGCGATTTTGTTCGATAGACTTTAACGCGCTTTTGATGCTGTGCTGCTTAAAGGTGTTGAATATAATGGGAGACTATTTTTTTCTATGTATTTCAGAAATAATACACAACTCGGTTATCTTTTTCGATTTGTAGGATACATTGCTATATTTTCAACAAATTCAGCATTAAAACTTAACATTAGTTCACGTTTGGATAACCTGATAGAAATAACATTGAAACATGTGTAGACATTCGTTTAGCCCAATAGTAAACTTGTACTTTGAAAATCATATATAACAGCAAATTTCGAAGCCAATCAATGGCTAAAATTTGGCTTGCACGAAGAAACCAACAAATCCGAAATTAAGTATGATAGTACTCAAAACCAAGTATTCTGACAGGACTACTATTTTGGATATAATTTTATCCTCACTGGTAGGTAGTTCTTACTTCATTTCGAGATAGCTTTGATTTTTACAGAAAACAGAAATTTCACATCGCTAGAACCGTTTAATGCCATTAGCGGTATATGAGCACGATCAAGCCGGCATTTTTTTGCCTGTCAAGGGACTTCCGCTCTTCCTTGCCTACCACGAATTGTAGTAGCTATGGCAAAAGATTGTCTGCTTGATAGGATGCCGCCTTTCAAACATGCCCAACGCTCAATTTCTATCCAATATCACAACCTGCCGTGCTCTTACGGACCTATCAATACTTTCTCTTCACATCTTTGGTTCTAGCAGAAATTGCTGTTCACTCCTAGGGTTGCATGATAATAAGAAATATACTTCCAATTTTCAAACATTATAATTGATTACGTGCTTCATGCAATAACAAAAAAAAAAATGATTAGTTAAATGTATTTATGAAACAGGTTATTTTGCAATATAAAAGCTGTAAATCCACGTTATTCCACCCACACTTGTGAGTGGCCCCAATAGCATCCTTACTGTTGGTTTAAATCGGTCCTCAAACTCGGTATTTTAAAATACTTTTGTATTCTGCTGAAATAAACCACCCACACTTGTGAGTGGCCCCAACAGCATCCTTACTGTTGGTTTAAATCGGTCGTCAAACTCGATGTTCTTAACGTATTCTTCTATTCCATTGAAATAAACTACCCACACTTGTGAGTGGCCCCAACGGCATCCTTACTGTTGGTTTAAATTGTTCCTCAAACTTGGTGTTTGAAAATACTTTTGTATTCTGCTGAAATAAACCACCCACACTTGTGAGTGGCCCCAACAGCATCCTTACTGTTGGTTTCAATCGGTCCTCAAACTCGGTGTTTTAAAATACTTTTTATACTGCTGAAATAAACCACCCACACTTGTGAGTGGCCCCAACAGCATCCTTACTGTTGGTTTAAATTGGTTCTCAAACTCGGTGTTTGAAAATACTTTTTTATTCTGCTGAAATAAACCACCCACACTTGTGAGTGGCCCCAACAGCATCCTTACTGTTGGTTTAAATCGGTCCTCAAACTCGGTGTTTTAAAATACTTTTGTATTCTGCTGAAATAAACCACCCACACTTGTGTGTAGCCGCAACGGCATCCCTACAGTTGGTTTAAATCGGTCGTCAAACTTGATGTTCTTAACGTTTTCTTGTATTCTATTGAAATAAACCACCCACACTTGTGAGTGGCCCCAATAGCATCTTTACTGTTGGTTTAAATCGGTGCCAAAATTAGAATAGCATTAATGTGCATCTCTGTACAGAGAATAAATCGGGAACATAGTTAAATATCTTATTCGCTGCCGACGTCAGTTGAATTCAGCACACCGTTTACCAAAACGGATCCGGCTGCCAACCCAATCATTTTATCCAACATCCCAGTGATTTCTTGTGGAAGTGCAGAGGTGTTCTCGGCTTCCAACAAAGCGAGTATCACGTCAACATATTCCTACCCATTCCCTATTTGACCTGCATTCGGACGAGGCCGGCGCCGGTATTGCCTTAGTTTAAGATCACCAGTTTTTACACATCCTTTGGTTTTTTGTGTAATAACAGCTGATCTGGCAATAACGGAGTAGCAACCTCGGGCGGTCAATCATGCTCATGCTCATGCTCAAGCTGTAAATCCACGTTATTTCCGGATATTATGAAATCGCTGTTTTGTGAAGTCTTTCCTACACAAAACCCGGTGAGCTTCATCGGATGTTCAATATTCCATTTTGCTTGAGAATTCCACTTCCAGACGTTTCTTTTGTAGCTCCTGTCAATTTTTCTCTCTCGAGAACGTAAAGTTGAGTCAAAGAAGATGAATTTTATTAATTATGTGTTCAAAAGATTATCCGTGTACCTTTTCAGTTTTACATTACGAAATTTCATAGTTTATTATAAAACAGGAAACTGAAATTCATTGACATCTTAGTGAAAAATGGAAACAAGGGGCCGAAGGAGAGGACTTCGATTTTTTTACCCCTTGTACCTGGATGGTATCAGATAGGCTGATGCAAATTTCGAAATGTTTGTTCCCCTAAGCTTAATCGACGCCAATTTGGATCCTGATAGTCCCCAAAAATTTGAACACATTTGGTTTTAATTTGGCTTTGCACACGCTATACAAAGTTTGTATGAGAATTAGTATGAAGAATCTCAAACTTACAGTTCCAGATCCCTAACATCTTGATATTATGTCCTTAAACCAAATCTAATTAAGATTCATATAGTGTAAGTTGCCAACTATCAAAATGCTCAAGATACCTGACATGTAAATTTTATACAAAAATAGTTATTCAACAAATAAAATAATAAGAAATAAAAATATATAATATCTATAAAATATACAAATATAAAATATATTGTTAAGCCGTGACGTAATTTATGGACGATCGGAACTGCTCGAATTTTGTTATCAGTAGTCATCTCACCTTCTCTTATACAGTCCATTATCAGACCTTCGCAGCTGCCGCTCATGTAGCCGATCGTTATCACCCATTATCATTTTACCCATCTTCCCGCTGATTCATATAAACCCGATAGCAATACATTAGATTAGTCAGTGTCAAATAAACAGTCGTTACGCATCGCACGGAGTATCGTCGCGTATATTCAGTGGAGCCGAAATAAAGTGTCGTTCTTTTACCCAAAAATCCAAGCACAAATAATTCCAACTTTGAAAAACCTACATATATAAAATATATTATATAATATATATAAAATAATATACATAAAATATATAAACATAGGATGTATAAAATAATAAGAAAACAAAAATAAGAATAAAACATCATACCTAAAGTTTATATTTTAGGTTTTATTGAATAACTATTGTATAAAATTTACATGTCAGGTATCTTCGGCATTTTGATAGTTGACAACTTACACTATATGAATCTTAACTAGATTTGGTTTAAGGACATAATATCAAGATTGTAGGGATCTGGAAATGTAAATTTGAGATATTTCATACTAATTCCCATACAAACTTTGAATAGCGTGTGCAAAGCCAAATTAAAACCAAATGTGTTGAAATTTTTTGGGGACTATCAGGACCCAAATTGGCGTCGATTTAGCTTAGAGGGGAGCAAACATTTCGAAATTTGCATCAGCCTACAGTGGATACACATCAAATTCAAATGATTGTTACTCTGGCTATTATTGTCCGATTTCAATTTTTTAAGCACTGTTGGATTCAGAAGCTCATTCGATTTATGGACATCATATGCATCATATGTCCGTTTGAATTCGTATGGTTCATAATGTCACGATGTCACAGTTTTTGGAATAACGCCTACAAACTATTTCTATTCCTCGGTGACGAACTAGCCAAGGTGGCTGAAAGTCACCTAAGTAAAGTAATAAAAAAACAATATTTCTATTCCATTATAGGCCATATGCCGACTCATCTCCGGAACGGTCATTCTGTAACAGGTTCCCATGGTGCCTAAAGTGACCACGAACATAGTTCAGAGGAAACCCGGGAAATATGGGTATCAAAATTCATGAACTTTCTCCAGTAGGATTTTTCAATTCCATGATCAATTCTCTCTATAGATAAGAAAATGCAAGAAACCATTTGTTATTTTGACACGCAGGCAAAAAAAAAACCGGCCAAAAATACTGAATAGACAAGATAAAAACAATATTAACATAATCAGATATTAATCGTAGCATATTAGGTTGAAATGTTAATTACTCAGCATGAGCACTTTGGATAATATATTAATGTAAAATAATGTAAAATTTTGAATAAATAAGGAGTGCAAAAAACAGCAACAAAAAAATCAGGCCGATTAATTCTTCATTTCATATTTTTTAACTGTGCCATTTGTTATGAAGATCGTTGCCGACAACAAGAAAGAAAAAAAATAGTACCGAGTAGAATATCAGAACAAAGACTTTTGGAGGTAAAGCGCCGGTTCTCTCAGTTGCAAATCACAGCTAGAAGTCATAAAGAACGATCTCCAGATGAAGGAGAACCCATTAGGGGTGGGTACGCTGTTCAAAGTGGCCTGGTTCGGTAGCGCCGGTTGCGTCGACAGCATGGAACGGCAAAAACATCAGCAGCGAACTACTATCAGCTTCGTTCGCAGCCAGGAACCAAGAGTTTGCAGCTGCTGGTTGGTGAAACGAACTATGAGATCTTCTTCTGCCTGACGAACTATGGGTACTTTTTCCTGTCCCTTCGTCTCCCTAAACCGACCGGCGAACAAAATGAAAGCAACGAACGAACCGGCTGGAGGCGGAAAAAGTGTCATCCTTTTGTGCGGACGCGTCACCGATGTAATAAAAATAATAACAAGCGAGCAGCACTAAAGCAACCGTCAGGGATGAAAATGAAAGGAAAGGACATGCCATCTCCAACTGTGGCACCGCCAGAAAGCGCAGAAAGCTTTTCCAGTTCGGTATGGGGCGGGGGAGTTCTTCTGTGAGTTGGCTTTGTAGATTTGTTGCCGTAGTTTCGACTTAAAAAGGACTGTGAGTAGGATTCGTTATAATGAATGGTTATTTTCCGGCGGAAGCAAGAGTGCTACAAATGGGGAAGAAAGATGGATTGATATGAGATAGGCTAGTCATTTACTGTGGTACAGGGCTTCGTTTTGACGTGCTTTTCGGTTCGTTTTGGGATAAAGTTGAATTTAATCAAGATTCTGTGGCATTGAATTCAAATTTATCATTTTCTTATCTTTGACCAACATCAGATTTCATTTCGGCTGCGGTAGATGGAGTTTTCCGACGGAAGTGAGGAAAAGTTATTGGAACATTCATTTTTCTCGCCTTATTGAATTTACCCATCCTGGCAGCAATTTCCATCTCTGTAATCCGATTAGGTTCAATTGAGCGTAAGACAAAGTTGTGACAAAAACGACGTCGAATATACATACATTTCTGCCAGCTCGAATTCCTACTTCCGTGGTCGGTTAGTCCTTGCATCCTCCCATCTTCTTTTGCCTCTTCCCACAACAACGCCCTGCAGCATCCAATTTCTTCGAATACATTATCATAAACTTTGCTTATTATATGATGCCTTTATCTACTGGTACCCGTCACAATCGACGTTTCTGTGAGACTAGGGTTTGAAACTTTCCGGCTTGTTATTTTTTTTTAAATTCTCTATTGCTACCAAGAGCAAGAACTCCACTCTGAAGAGACTGAACAAGCTTAGCAGGTCGGCAGCTTCTTTCCCCACAATGGGTGATTATTTTCTTTCGGTCCGTTATTTCAAAGCCTAACTTAGCCGTTCTTCAGCATTCATTAATTTTGGTTTTAGATCCTTTTCAAGGCTTCGGAAACCCCTTCGTCGTTCAACCGAAATTTTTCGATGGTGATAATATATGTAAATCAGGGATTTAGGGAAATGAATATTCCTAAGGACAATGGAATCCTTCTTTTCCAAGTCATAAATAATGAGATGTTTAATCAAAGCAGCACTTATCAAACCGGTAAACCGTGGAGGGAGGCACAATCATGCAAAATTAAATCCTTGCAATGGTCTTGATTTTTTTTTCTGTTGACGTGACAAATAGTACAAAGAAAGTAAGCTAAAGTACCTAGCATGTGGCGAAAATTGCACAACCTATTGAAGTAAATTACATTTTATAGTCGATAATTCCAAATTTATACCTGATAGACTTCTTCCGGTGGAGGTAACATCTTTCACCTTCCGGTTGTAAATCTCACACCCATACGGTGGCAATTTATCGCAACATCCTGGAAAGAGAACGTTAATATACTATACATATATACCGCAGAGCACTCAGATATGATCAGGGAAACCCTTATCAAGAGCCAGCAAAAAAGGAGCACACTTTATCCGAGAGCTTTGAGCTGGTGTGTGCGGTTGGCATCCGCATCCGCATCTTCTGGCCGGGTCTGATGCAAGAGGTGCGATTGTAGCTCTACGTTGCAGCAGGAGAGCATTCTAGCAGGTGTTGATTCGATTTTCTACCAGGATACTTTCCGCAAACCTTCGGAAAAAAAAACCCTTGGTCATTTGGAGGGCGTGCACGAGCTAAGGATAAATTTCCCAGAGAGCGAGTGGTTCGAGTTTAATTCTGCTCTGAAGAAGGTGGTTGTGTCATATTCAGTCGGAATTGTTAGATGTGAACATGCGATGCATAAATAACAGAGTGCATTCGTTTTTCATTTAATTTTCAAATGTTGGCCCTGAAAATCGTGATCTGCGATACATATTTCGAATTCCACGACTTTCACTTCTCCGATCACTCTCCACTAACATTCTTAAAGTAGTTGCTCGTTACTTTTCACTTCACTCACTCCAAATGCGATTAGAGTCATTTCAAGCAAACCATTTTAAACCCTTGCCCTTTCCTCGTGCACGAAAATGACAAATTATTGGTTGATTTCGTGGAGGATTCTAAAAAGGCACGTCTTCAAAGAGCATATTGAGCTTGTCTTTACAGTGGTTGCTCAATTCATGAAGATTTTGGAATTTGCAATCCTAAGAAAAAGGTGTTTTCAAAGCAAATCGGACATTGCCCTTAAACAAGAATTATGGCCTAATAAGAGCCTACATATAGACTGTTCCGATAATTATCAATACACTAATGATCAACCGTTAGTTCAAAATGCGTGCAGTATTCAACCAACTTTTGGCTGCGCCCTGTTGTTTACATCCAAATTAAACTAAAGTTGTCATTTTTTTTCAATTTTTCGCACGGTAATTTGAAAATGATCGGTCTTTCTCCCGAGCCAAGAAACCGCATTATGCACAAACGGTGCACCGTCATTGGACTTTCGATCTGAAAACTGGCTAATGAAGAAGGTGTAGGCTTTGGAGCAATTCAAACTGCATTACGGAAGTATTAACAACTGTGCTTTTTTGTAGGTTCCCCCAGACGGGGTAGAAAACCCAGTTCCGCTGGCCCCACAATCGACAGAAAGGTAAGAGATTATTTCAAGCGTCATGCTTCAGCATCAGTCCGAGATGTGGCGAAAATACTAAGTATTTCGGCGACTAATATTATGCATGCCAAGGAGAGAATGGGCCTGCAGATTCGTCGGAAGCAGAAGCAGCCAAAACGAAGCACCAAACTGTGTTATCATGGACGATGAAACCTACATAAAACATGATTATAAAACTCTGCCGGGACTACAGTTTTAGACCTCGTCGAAGGGAAGGATGTTCCTGGATCAGAGAAATTTATTTTCACTGAAAAATTCGGCAAGAATGTAATGGTGTGGCAGGCCGTATGTGGATGTGGCAGAATATTTCATCCATAATGAATGGTCAAATCTACGCGGTTGAGTTTCTGCAAAAAAGGTTGCTAACCTTAATCAAACAGCATAACAAGCCTACAAATTTTTGGCCTGATCTTACTTCCTGCCATGGCTCTAATTATGCACAATATACTTGTCTGTATTTGGCTTTGCACTCACTATCCATAGTGATATGGTGATTTCAGTCGGGAAGCAAATGAAAAATTCAACTCGATGCGGCCCTGATGGTATTCCTTCAATTGTCCTGAAGCGATTGCCTTAACACACTCGCCGAGCCCCATGGCTAGCGTCTTCAATTTGTCATTAACTACCGGTGTGTTTCCCGAATTTGGAAAGAGTCGTTTTTTTTTCAATACACAAAAAGGGATGCAAACGATCCGTCGCCAACTATCGTGGAATTGCTGCAACACGATTCTCCTGACCAACACGATTTTATGCCCAACGGCGACCAACCTTACCGTAAAGGGCGATACCGTCAAAATTTGGTCAATATCAACTTGACGTATTTCTTTCAATTTTGCATTTAAAAAACCTGAACACCCCTCATTTTGAAGGTGTGTGTGTGTAGAATGTTGCTCCTATTTTGATTTTGGAATTCACACTTCAGTTGTCAAAATGCCGTCCAAGCAAG
Organism: Aedes japonicus; assembly: GCA_034211315.2. NCBI lineage: Eukaryota > Metazoa > Arthropoda > Insecta > Diptera > Culicidae > Aedes > Aedes japonicus. The sequence continues at coordinate 40,795 of JASCZW010007422.1, read as the reverse complement.
AAGAGCAGCGTATCAAAATTTTGCTCGCGCATCGCGAAAATCCGAGCTACTCGCACGCAAAGTTGGCAAAATCGCTAAAAGTTGCCAAATCAACCGTTACAAATGTAATTAAAGTGTTTGGGGAACGTTTGTCGACAGCCAGGAAGTCTGGATCGGGGGAAATCGAAAACCGGAAGCCGCTGAGACGACAAAGAGAGTTGCCGGTAGTTTCAAGCGAAACCCTAACCTATCTCTCCGAGATGCCGCAGATAAGCTGGGTGTATCGTCTACAACCGTGCATCGAGCCAAAAAACGAGCCGGACTATCGACTTACAAGAAGGTAGTGACTCCAAATCGCGATGATAAACAAAATACGACGGCCAAAGCGCGATCCCGGAGGCTGTACACGACGATGCTGACGAAGTTTGACTGCGTGGTAATGGACGACGAAACCTACGTCAAAGCCGACTACAAGCAGCTTCCGGGACAGGAGTTTTATACGGCAAAAGGAAGGGGAAAGGTAGCAGATATTTTCAAGCACACGAAACTGTCAAAGTTCGCAAAGAAATATCTGGTTTGGCAAGCCATCTGTACCTGTGCCTTGAAAAGCAGCATTTTCATAGCTTCCGGGACTGTCAACCAAGAAATTTACGTGAAAGAATGTTTGAATAAACGTCTGCTGCCTTTCCTGAAGAAACACGGTTGTTCCGTACTGTTTTGGCCGGATTTGGCATCTTGCCATTACGGTAAAAAGGCCATGGAGTGGTACGCCGCCAACAACGTGCAGGTGGTTCCCAAGGACAAGAACCCTCCCAACACGCCAGAGCTCCGTCCAATTGAGAAATAATGGGCTATTGTCAAGCGGAACCTAAAGAAGACCAAAAAAACTGCTGAGGACGAGCAGCAGTTCAAGGCAAACTGGCTTTCTGCGGCGAAGAAGGTGGACAAGGTGGCTGTACAAAATCTGATGGCAGGGGTCAAGCGTAAGGCCCGGCAATTCGGATTTGGAAAAGCGGAAGCCTAACTGAATATTTTTCCTGAATTTTATACTAATTGAACTTGAAAAAGAAATTTAATTTGATTTTTTAAATAAACGATTTCACCGATTTACACGCGTTTTCCCTTGACCAAATTTTGACCGTATCACCCTTTATTTACATCGTTCGTCATCCGTGAAATGGAACGCGGTCATCAAGTAAACGCCATATACACAGATCTCTCTGCGGCCTTTGATAAAATGAATCATCAGATTGCACTTTCCAAATACGACAAAATGGGGGTTCATGATCAATTGTTGAACTGGCTCCGCTAATACCTGACTGGTAGATCTATGCCTGTGAAGATTTCAGATTATGCCTCTTCCAGCTTTTCAGTAACATCCGGCGTTCCACAAGGCAGCCAACTTGGGCCATTCCTTTTCCTGTTATATATGAACGACGTGAACTTGGTCCTCAGATACCTGAAATTATCCTACGACGACCTGAAGCTGTACTAGATCATAACATGTCCAGAAGACGCCCATTTTCTTCAACATGAACTACAAGTGTTCGACGACTGGTCAACAGAATGCCCTTAAATGTATCCAAATGCATGACTATATACTTTGGCCGAAAACGTGCAATGTACCTCCACGACTACATCCTTCGAGGAACGCGCTTGAAACGTGAAACAACAGTAGAGGATCTTGGAGTACTGCTAGATATCAAACTGTCATTCGAGCACCACATTAGCTATAAAGTTTCTAAAGCTTCATCGCAGCTAGGATTCATCTTCCGCTTCGCAAAAAACTTCAAAGACGTTTATTGTCTGAAGGCACTATACTGCTCTTTGGTTCGTCCTTTTTTTGGAGTACTGTGCTGTCGTTTAGTTCTCTTTCTACCAAAATGCAGCCCAAAGGATCGAAGCCGAAGGTTTATACGCTTTGTTTTGCGACATCTGCGTTGGCAAGACCCTCGCAGATTGCCAAGCTACGAAAGCCGGTGTAAGCTCATTAAGCTGGAATCGTTGGAAGGGAGGCGTACGGTGGCGCAAGCGTGTTTCGTTGGTGACCTTCTTCGGGGAAACATCAACTGTTCCACTTTACTTAGTCTCTTGAACATCAACACTCGACGCCCGAACCTACGTTTACAATCTCTCTTGGTAAACCGACACACAATGACCAACTACGGCAAACACGCACCTGTGCTAAGCATGTGTCGCGTTTTCAACAGCTATTATGTGTGTGTTAATTGTTGTACGTAATTCAATTTTATCTTGTCATTGGGATAAACATTTTCATCTGTTGACGAATCCATAATAACTAAATAAATAAATAAATAAAGAAATAAGAGTGGTATAAAAGAAAAATTTCGCATTTGTACCAAAGGATTGGTGGATTCATCACTGCCCAGAAGTTCAAAATGGTTAAACCAATTCGCTATGTTTGGGAGTCTGGTAACGTTTGCATTAAAAATAATGGACAAAAACTGCCGAGTTTTCATGGGTTTACCTTCACCCACATTGATAAAACTACCCATGCAGCATCAATAATAGAAACCCATGAGTTAGCAGACAACATTTGACAGCTCAATCAGTCGAACTCTAAGCGTGATGGCAAAAACAGTGAAGTAACTCCGTTCAGAAGTGTGCGCGCTCAAAGAACGGCACCCCACCGCGTCGAAAACGGACATCGTGCGGCACTTTGTGCTCGCCGGATACGCCCGTTCCGGCATCTACAACATCTTGGCACTATTAGACAACAATCAGAGCATCGAAAGAAAGTCCGGTTCTGGACGGCCGACGACCCTGAGCGACAAAAAGCCCCAAAGGATGCTGAAGAGGAAGACCGAGGAAGAAGTGGCTAAATCGCTACGTGCGCTTGGCAGGGAGGTCGGTTCCACCGGCCAAACAGTGAAAACGTACCTGGCGAACATGAATATATATGTCAGGAAGCGGAAGTCGTGTCCACTGATTTCGGAGCTGCAGGCAATGACGCAGCGGCAGTGGTTGAATAAGATGGTCAACTCAATTCCCCTGGCGAATCGCGACGTGGCGATGGTGATAGAAGACGAGACCTATCTCACCCTGGATGGCAACGACTGACAGGGCACTTCGTATTTTGCTTTCCCCACGAAATAAGTGAGCTCCAAGGTGAAGTACATTCCACACACCAAATTCCCCAAGAAGGTGCTGCTGTGGCTGACAATCAGCGAGAAGAGGATGTCAAAGCCGCTCATTTTTCGCTCCGGGCTGGCCGTGACCGGGGACATTTATAGTACGAAACACCTGCTGGAAGTTGCGTCGTTCATCAAGAAATACCATACGGGCAAAGACGCGATGTTCTGGCCGGATCTGGCGTCGGCCCACTACTCGAAGCGATCGTTGGAGAAGATGAAGCGGCTGAAAATTGATTTGGTACCCAAGTCGGCGAACCCGCCCAACGTCCTCCAGCTGTACTGGTTAACTGCTGGAAGGCCGCTCGCAAGGGCGTAGTTTTTTTTTAAAGTTAGCTTAAATAATTACCTTCTATGAGAAATTTACCAAAAGCAATAATCTGTCTTAGCATTTTTTTTATCACAATCCGCAAAAAGTCAATTTTTTTAAATGCAAACGTCAGGCCTAGTGCACGTCCAGGATCTATTGTTTTTTGTACGGATTGGTTTAAGATGGGGGACAATACCTGAGCCGGGGTCATACCTATGGATCGGAGTCCTACTGTTTTTCAAGTAGAGATTCAATTCATAATAATATGTGCTAATTTATGCATCAAAAGGAATTATAGGTTTGCTAAGATCTGTGTATTTTTCGGGCGGTTAAGTAGCGTTAAATGCGCTAATGTCATCCACGTGCAATCGCAGCTAGTGTGGGAATACATTCTTTTGCTGAAACAACTGACTGGTGGGAACGAGGTTATATTATCCTGGGTGCCCGGCCATTGTGGAATTGAAAGAAATGAAAATGCCGATAGACTTACAAGACAAGCTCTGCTTCGAGATTCATCGGTCCTGAACCTTTTTGTGTATCCCTGAGTGAAAGTTGAGGATAGATCTGGGAATCGTCCATAGTAGAATCCAACTGGAATGCCACGGATACATGTCGGCAAGCAAACAGTTTCATAAAACCCAGTTCAGCAAATGCCCGGGCTCTATTAAATTAGGGGAAAAGGATCTAAGGTAAATAACTGGTCTGATGACTGGCCACTGCCCTAGTAAGTATCACATAAACAAAATTGGAAAAATCGAATCTTCCGAATATCGTTTTTGTCAATTTGAAAATGGAACAGCCGAAAATATAATTTGCAGTTGTCAAAGTTGTCAATCAAAGGAGGTCAATATATGGGGAAGGGTTACTAGAGTCTATCGAAGTTTGGCAAAGCAATCCCAGTATGGTTATTAGGCTTTATAACACGAGTCGAGGCTAGCTGGGATTGTGTGCTACATCTACCAATGTCTACCACATGTTAGTTGTGGTTGGATACTTGATTTTTCCGTCATTTGATACCGTGAATCATTCCGATGTTTCACACTTTATTGGACAATTCACGTATCGACGTTGATTTGTTCGTTCAAATAAGAGCTACCCCTGTCTGATCCAGTCCGAGTTTTCTGCCCCTTCGTGGAACTTCATCCAAAGAAAATTGATTTTTCACTCGCGTGATGGATTCCAAAGCACTTCGTCCATGGTAACATAACTACACCCTTTTGACGTAGCCGTGTTTCCAAAATCTGGATTTTCTAGTCGTTTTCAATGTGCGCCATTTTGAAAACAAAGAATTTAAAGCGTGCAAACAAGTAAACAAACGAAAGATGACAGTCAAACGCACAGCATGCTGTGATGAACACCTTAAAACCGTCAGAAATACATTCTTAAAACGCAAATGTACGTGGATAGCTTATTTTCGACACATTCCTTATGTCCGCAGGGCATCCGGTGTTCTGTTGCGCGGACAAGTTTATTTCGCCCCAGAAGATCGAAAAAAGAATGAAATCGAAGCATTCCGTGGAGTCATCAGAAGCAAGCAGTTTTGTCGAACGGATTGAACATGCCTCCAGTAATGATCACAGCAAGCCGTACTTAGAAACTTACGTACTTTGGTTTTGCTATTCGGGCTGTTCCTTTCGAAAAGGATGATGTGAAAATATTTACCGAATAGCAGAGTGCTACTTCTGTACACTGAAAATTAATTTTAGTTTATATTACAAAATCGAAGGTACAACCAACAAATATATTCGTTGATTTCTGCAACGAAACTGAATTGTACTATTTATGAAGCTTAGTTCGTAATTAATGGCACACGCGCAACTGTCAAAACCACGAAGCATTTGTCGATACAGGAAGAACATTCGTGCATTGTACGATAACAATAAAATGAGCTACGAATATTTTGTTACACATTAAAAAGAAATGTTTTACTTTATCGACTCAAAATGCAATTGAAACAAAAAGTGCAACCATGTGGAGTTGTCCAGCGTTTTTTAATGTTTCTGACATAGGATTCGTTCCTGTATTTTTGGAAAGCGTTGAATCTGAATCCGTGGTTGATCTCACTAGGCCATGGTGACTCGTGAGGAGATTCTTGATTAATGAGTATGATGTTATACCTCTCAACTGCGCTTTAATTTTTATTTTGGGATAAATTAAATATTCCCGCCCATCCCAATAGTAAAACCAACATGCAAGGAGTATGATTAAAGAGAAGCAGCGATTGGCTGGTCTTCACGAAATCCATTTCGTGCATTATACAAAAAGGTGTAATAAAAGCATTTTACCATACAAAAACCAACATGAATGTTTTATACAATATACAAGACCCATGTTTACGTAATAAGAGAAAGCTATTTAACGAAAATAAATTTTCAGTGTCGAGACATAAATGCATCCTTTAGCATCACAAGGAAGCCGTCCAAATGAAGACTGGAGATCAGCAACAATATCCAGTGAGATCTTTCTGGATTTGAACGATACTGCTAAATACGTGCCATCATCAAACAAAAAGATTCGATGATGGAAGTGCACAGTACATATATCCATTTGATGTTTGTACTGTGTTTATGCGGGGCTTGTTGTTAGTGAAAGTGACCTCGGAATGGACGTGAGTAACCAGGCATTCTGAAATGGGTAACTGGATCCCAACAGAGCTTTCACCTTCAAATTCCCGGGCTAAAAATGTTTGTCGAGTCGACAACAGTTCGTTAAACTGCAAGCTATTTTTTTCCATAAAATCACTGTCGGACGTTGGATTGTTTTTTCACACGGTGGACGTTGGATTGTTTTTCACACACACGGATTGAAAATGCCTCCAGTTTTTCAGTAAAGTTCGTGTTACGGTCAACTTTGAAGTATACATGGACATTTTGAGGAACCATCTATGGCTCAGTGCTAACTTTAATGAAAGGATTCTGTTTTTCACCTAGATTGAGCTCCGTGGTATGGCTGACAGAGAACACGAGATTTTGGACGAATACTTTTTGGCCTCTCAACTGCCCTGAATTGAATAATCTTGACTAAACGATATGGACGTATGTACAAGCAAAGTCTGCGGATCCTCACACCTCAATGTGCATGCTTTGAACTTGTGCATTATCAAGGCATGGGTCTTAATGTCGGAAGCGTATGTACGAAGGTTAGGTCAAGGTTCCACCCCTACCTGGAGACGTTCATTGAGAATGACAGTAGACATATCGAGTGATTCTTTTAAATTTGTTAAATAAATGTACCTGAATAAAAAAAAAAGTCAGGTTTTTCATGGAAATCCTGCGATACTAATTAGGGTGACGCATCGTTGTAAAAAATGAAATTCAACCATATCTATACAAACCAAATCTGTTTGATTTCATCTTTGTATCCCTGCAGAAATGTTAAACATTTAGTAACGGTAGTTTAAAATCGCGCTCTCTGCATTGCGTTTGGAATTTGTAAAGGGTGTCCACGATGAAATTGCCACACTATGAAATCGCTCTAACTTTTTAACCGTTGGGTAGAATTTAATGAAAATTTGGGTGGATTTAGTTCATAGTGCATTATTTACATCCTGCAAGTTTTAAAGTCCTGTAATCAAAACTCGCGGAAATGGAGTCGAAAGAACAGCTCGTGCGTGATAAAATCTTGCGCATTCATCACGAGAACAAGGATCTCTCGCATCGTTCCATCGCTAAAGCGTTGGGAATCGCAAATTCCACGGTGTTGCGAGTGATTAAGCGGTTCGAGGAACGGTTGACCACCGATCGGAAGCCCAGAAGTGAAGAAAAAAGTATTCCGTACAACACCAAAAATCACAACCGCGTAGTTGGGGCCTTCAACCGAAATCCGAACGCCTCCGTTCGGGATGTGGCTAAGAAGCTGCACCTAAGCCGAAGTTTTGTCCAGAAGGCCAAAACTAAGGCTGGGCTTCGAACGTTCAAGGTACAAAAGGCCCCTAATCGCGACGAGAAGCAGAACAAGTCCGCCAAAACCCGTGCCAGGAAGTTGTACCTCAACATGCTGACAAAAGTTGAATGCTGCATCATGGACGACGAAACATATGTGAAGGCCGACTTCAAACAGATCCCGGCAACCTGTTTTTCATGGCCAAGGATAAGTTGAGCGTTCCGGAGCATGTCCGCACTCAGAAGATGTCCAAATTTGCAAAGACATTCCTGGTTTGGCAAGCCATTTGCACGTGCGGGAAGCGGAGTGCACCTTTCGTGACCCAGGACACGATGAACGGACAGGTGTACATAAAAGAGTGCCTCCAGAAGCGGCTGCTTCCTCTCCTGAAGGCCCACAACGTCCCAACAATCTTCTGGCCGGATTTGGCCTCATGCCACTACTCCAAGGACGTGCTGAAGTGGTATGCGGACAATAAGGTCAATTTCGTGTTGAAAATGTTCAACCCTCCCAACACTCCGGAGCTCCGCTCCATCGAGAAGTACTGGGCGATTATGAAGCAGCACCTTCTTAAACGACCTAAGGTAGTGAAGACAGTCGAGGAACTGAAGAAAGTATAGGTTTACATGCAAAAAACGGTTGATTCACAGGTTGTGCAGAATCTTATGGCCAGGGTTAAGGCCAAGGTGCGGGCATTTGCGTATGGACTGTAAATAAAATACGAGTAAAATGGTAAAATGAAGTTTAATAGTTATTTCTCAATCCCTGAAAATTTGATGGCAATCGGATGAAAACTCGAATTTTGCGAATCAATTTTGTGTGTGGCAATTTCATCGTGGACACCCTTTATGAACATTAGTGTGGGGAAATAATCTTTTTGGTAATTTCATGTCTTTAAACAATATTTTGTTGGACTCTTTTCTTTATTATATGAAAATATAATCCAGAGAGTGTTTCTCCCATCACAACACCAGAGTGTCTCGTTCAATGATTCTTTGAACTCTTTTTTGAAATCCTTTTTCCTATTCACTCTATGCTTCACATTTAAAACTTAAACATCTTCGAAGTTTCTCGTCTTATTAAGATGCTATTATTTCTCACTGAATACTTGACCATACCAAAGAGACAAGACAAGCAACGTTGAAGTTACTTTACACAATAAATAAACAAATGCATTGTTAGTTGTCATTGAAAGCTCTCAAATAATGAAACTGAGACAGTTCAATTGGAATACTACTTTGTGATCTGACATAACGATCGATAGAGAAATGTAAGGAGCCTAAGAAGAAGAAACCCAGAAATAATATCATTACTGCATAATCCAATCAGGTGGAAGAGAAGAAAGCTCAACTATTTCAGTTTTGCAAAAGTGAAATAATTGCAGATTTTTTATTTTCCAACTCTCCCATCGCAGAGAAAACTCAGCTCAGCTCCGCATTGCTACAGTCCTTATCAGCGACCACTTTCCTTTTCCCCCACGAACCTGGTCCGTTCCAGTTACGGCCAGGGCTACAACACGTTGCCACATTGAATTAAAACCATCAAGTGTTGCTCGGTTGGGTGCATTTGGGAATTCAAGCTCGAATGCAGCCTAATGAGGCCGAAAGTGCACGACAGAAAGGGGCAATTGGGAGAATCGACAATCGAGTGCACTCCACTACCTATTCGCATAGGATATTTTTGGGGGGTGTTATGTATGATATATGACCCGGCACAAATTTACATCGATAGGCGAGCTTAATGATGCGGACAAAATTAGGGCCCTTCAGGCGTTCGGTACCGGTAATGATTCAGGTGAGTGCCATAAACGGACACGGCGGCGGTGCTGAGTTCGGGTTGCGTGATGGATTTGAAGTTGATGTGACATTTTCTCGTGATTTGTGGTACCAATATTGACGGACGGCAGGGAGCGATCGAGCTTCCGAGTAAGCTCCAGTTAAATCAGCTGGAATGATTTGTGACCTTTATGATAGTGAAGAGAATTGCATATCACCAGCCAGCGAATGCACCATTTATTCGATTCAGGGCTTAGTTCCTGAACTTGCTAGGTGCAGCTAAATTGTTAATATTTGATATTATTTCAAGTGTGCGTGATGGAAGACCAGTGCGGCACAGAATAAATTATTTCAATCTTATCGTCGAAAAGAATTATGAACAACTATCCACTTATAGGATTCGAAATAAATTTATTACGGTTGAATCTATTTTAATCAGGAAACTATGTTTCCTAAAAGAGAGAAGTAACTTTACAAGTTCGGGAAGGACTGAAGCATCATTTTATGCAGTACTATAGTAGACGACTGATGAAATTATAACTCCTCGCAACTATTCTACTTTTCTTTCTATCAGGAATGATTGATAGATATTTAAACTGCTGAAATTTTTTACTTTTAATTGTAAACAATTGTTGCCATTTGCTGAATCAATGAACTCCACAAGTATTCAAGTAATTGAAACTTTTAAAAGGTGTGAAGATTATGTAACTAATGGAAAAGTAAACTGAATATCAATACTGTGGTCAAGTGCAACCATGGGCCCTCCCTTAGCTTAGTCGGTAGTGGCGCGCTAAGCTGGAGATGGTTGTGTTCGATTCCCGGTCCTGTCTAGGAATTTTTCGTTAAGGAAAATTTCTCAACTCCCTGGGCATAGGGTATGATTGTACTTGCCACACAATCATACTAATGCAAAAGTGATACCTGGCACCGAAACCTTTAAATCAATAACTTTGGAAGTGCATTTAAAACACTAAGTTGAGAGCAAGCAACAAGCTCATTGCGAAAGCAATAAGCTAATTGCGAAAGTAGTTGGCTTCAACTATTTCGTAGTGACAACATTAGTATGCCTACGAAATTCTTGCTTCATTACCGCCTAGTATGTTTAGATTAGCCACAATTCTGCTGGTTTTAGGAGATTAAGAGCCTTTGGCATTTAATTGAGTCCATTGATGTTGTATTGCTCCAATTACATCCTTGAAGTAGTAACAAGAGAACGTTGTAGCTAGCCAAATAAACAAGCCATGTATAGAAGGAAAATTTAATTTAAAAAAATTACCCAGAGATAAGAAGAGGTAGTAACTCAAAAATCAAAAATTACAAAACTGGAAGTAAAAATCGAAAATGCAGTAAAAATTTATAATGAAATAACAAAAATGCAAAATGTAACATAGACTGTTCCGATGATTATAACTTCACTAATGATTTACCGTCAATTCAAAATGCGTTCAGTATTCAACCAACTTTTGGCTGTGTCATGTTGTTTACATCCAAATGACACTGATGTTGTTCAATTTTTCGCCATGAAGTTTGAAAATGAAATCAGCGGATAGTGTTGAAAAATTTCAGATTTTGGACAGAGGTAGTGAAAATGGTAAGAGAAGGCACTGTGCAGAAGCTAATGAGTAGTGTTAAGGGAAAAGTTAGAGAGCTCACCTACCCTACAAAAATTAAGCAAATTGAAATAAAGATGGGTAGGAAACCCAAGTAACATCACCATAATCATCCAGCTGTAAAAAGTTTTATTAAAGTTTCATGAAAGCCACTGGAAATAAATTTGGTTTTATTATGATACCAAGAGGTGCCAATAGGTTTCAAATGTTAGTCAGGTTTGCGAGAACCTACACAGCTTCTTTACAACGATCTTAAAACCTTGTCTTCTAGAGTTCTTTTACTCCTATCAAAGGTTTTATTTTGGCTTTATGAACTAGTAAAATACTGTTTTGAAATGCCGTTTTAGGACTCATTCATATTATCTTATTATGGTCAGTTGAAAAAGCATTTGGAAACCATTTTGTCTCCAGTTAATGCATTAAATGACAGCTTGGCATTGAGAAAATATTTGGTCACCAAATGACCAAATATTTTTATAGTAGCCGTTGCGATGATAAATTGGCTTTGTGGAAATTTTTTTTGTGATTTCTTCCAATCACCATATTAAAGTATAATAAATCGTTTAATTGTGGCAAAACAAATGCACCAAATGTTAAATGTAATGCAGATGTACTGTAGATCAAAGAACACTTTCCGCATTCTATTAGATAAGAGTTTCATCAATGTTCAGGAAAGTCATAACTAATTTTTCGAATATTTTGTTTCAATTTTGTTTTTGTTGATGTTAACACATCACATAATCTCCGAGGCGCACTAATTTTCAGCTGTTATCGTGCCAATATTCACCATAAAATTTAATGCGCAAATGATTTGGTTCATAATCTGCTGTACAAAACTCAATTTGTTTAGGATATTTTGCTAGCATAAAAAATTTCCCGCAACACCAGAGCTTTTTTCTTAAATATTATTAACTGTTAAATGACTCAGAAGAGCAAAGAATCGAACAAAGCAGAACAAAAAAAAAAAAACAACCAAGATATCAGCAAGAAGTTTGACAGCTTTGGTCATTTGGCCCTATGCTGGTTTTGATGGCAGTTGATAAGTTTTATGAAGGTTCTCAAGTGGTCATAACATCTCTCACTAGAACATTTTCATAATCTTTATGGTCTTGTAAAGGTTTTATTAATTGGTTTTCACAACCGTCTATAGAGTGAATCATTTGGTACACATATCGGCTTTAAAGATGCATAGAGGAGGTGTTGGTGAACAACACAGTTTTCAATGTAGTTTTTCCAACAAAGCCGGGAGGAGTGCTGGAAAAAAACTAAAATTGTTACTTGGGCATGTCTTAACCCAAATGAGCATGAGCATGAGCATAAGCATGATTGACCGCCCGAGGTTGCTACTCCGTTTTTGCCAGAGAACCAACAGATGATGCATGGCACTAACATACATCTTCTATGTGTAAAAACTGGTGATCCCAAGGCAATACCGACGCCGGTCCCGTCCGAATGCAGGTCAAGCAAGGAGAGAGTATGAATATATTGACGTGATACTCGCTTTAGTGGAAGCCGCAGAGTCTACTGCAATTCCACGAAAAATCACTGGGATTTTCGATAACAGGATTGGGTGGCAGCCTGGTTCGTTTCGGTTAACAATAAGCTGTCAAGTGAAATATTTAAAAATTAGTACTGATATCCGATTTGAACCGGTTTAAACCAACAGTAAGGATGCTATAGGGGTTACTAACCAAGCGTTATTATGGGTTTTCATTGGGAAAACCAAGTGATTTTTAATAATGCTAAAAAGCCGAGTTAGACCGGTTTAAGCCAACAGTAAGGATGCTGTTGGGGTCACTCACAGAGTGTGATAGTGGTATTTCATTAGGAAAACAAGTCAATTCATCTCCACGCTTGAGAGCCAAGTTGAACAGACCTTCATCAACAGTCCGGATGCCGCTGTAGTCACTTGAAAAATGGGACAGTGGTTTACCGACGGAGCATGGCAAACGAATAATTTGGATCACAATTAATTATGTACTCACCACTGACTCATCTTACCCGGCAAACCACGGCTTTTCATGCTCACTCGATCACTCGAGTAACGAAAAATAGTCAACCGAAACAATAGACAAAACGCTACGCACGATAATTATTACAGAACGAAGTGTCGGTACAAGCGATTCAACCAATTTAACTGATGGTCGACGCAAACCTATTAGAAATAAATTTTATTAATATAGATACAATGGGTAACAATAACCTGTGTCGCTCCATGTCCTTGAGAGCACTTACTACCTTTCGAGTCACCTGTACGCAACTCCGCAGGCGTCCGTCCAGTTTCTCTTCTCACTGGAACCCTTCCATATAATGACATCAAAACTTTTCCGCAAACAACAGAACGAACACTCTTTATGTACCAAGCGGCTTGTTCAGATCGAGAGCGCACACAACTCCTTCCAAAAAAAAAAGGAACCAAGCTATACCCGATAGTAAAGGCAGTCCGCAACAAAGCATCGAACACGCACTCACGCCACCAAACAATAAATGACCGAAACAATAGATAACGCGCTATGCCCGAACAAAACCGACATCAAGGTGATACGACGCATATGGTGAACTAATTATATGGGTTGTAATTAACCAGCTTATTAATCATGACCCAAACCACTCGATCACAGTACAATCACAATCATATCTCACTAAAAGATATGATAACAGAAAAACAGAAGATATCAGAAAAACAAGGAATCCTTAATGTGGTGATTCGGCGTCTATGGTGAACCAATACTACGGGTCAAAACCAACCACAAAATCAATCACGATCTACATCCACAGCACCAATGTATATCACCTGATCTTAACTTTATTGTTCTATTGTTTTCGCTCACTTGAACAATCGCGCCGCTGAACAATTTGGGCATGTCTTAACCCAAATTAGGGTAAACCCACGAATTATTTGATTTTTAGTTAGTTCTACCCATTATTATAAAATGTAGTTTTTATGGAAATTGAGTAAAATATTGAAATAAGAAAATACCCCAGGCTACTATATTCAGACTGACCAATCCCTGCACGGCACCCGCCAGCGAAATCAACGAAGGGTAGCTCTCTTCTAGCCAGTCTTGATAAATGTCATGCTCATTAGATTCAAATGCGTGGATTTTCAGGCAACTTAACATTGACTACCTATAAGTTCCATGCGAAAATCAAACGATAACTCATGACAACAAACTTAACCAGAAGAATGAACGTTCAATTTTCAAAATGCTTTGATATTATTTTATGTAAACAAGTTCATTTTCAAAACGAGTTTCGAAATGTCAGAAATGAAATTCAATCAACCACAATGAATATCAATTACCCGTCGGGATCGGAAAAAATGCAAGGGCAGACCAGTCCAGGGTATTTTTGAACAACTTTGCTAGCATCAATTCCTCTGGGACGATGATTGCAGCCCTGGTTGTGCCATGTTTGTATAAGTGTTCAAAATCACTTAATAATAAAAAAATGATTACAAGAGGAGATATTCAGATTTCATCAAATGAAATTCATGCTTACCGATTGATAATCAAAACAACAGTGACAGCAGATTTTTGACCCGCACATAGAGCCGACTTCATTCATTGCAGCTAACAAAATTCAGTTGGCATAGAAGTGACGACGGTAACCATGAAAACCGGGAAAATAAACATCATCATTACAATGGATAAAATCATTTTCACTTCTCATGGATATTTTATGAAAATTTAAGGCACTGCTTCTAGCAGTTGATCCTCGACAATACTCATCACGGTGTTCAGAACCCGGTGCTTGTGAATTGATAACGCATTCCGGGAATTCCTTGGCCGTTATTCCGTTGGAAGTGGTTCGTTAGCTTTTGCTGATCAAACAAACCGAATTTTGAGAATGGATTTTTTAGATATTTATTAGGAAGTAGAACAAAAATTATAACACCTATAGATTTGCGGTACGTTTCCGTATGCACTGCCGGTGCAATCTGCTACATTAGCAAAGTGATAGTTTTTAAATTTGAATTTTTTAAATTTTACACCTTATTATAGAAACATGGCGGCTGACGCTGCCGGGGATTCACTAAAGTGTAACAGCTTAATTAAGGATCAGGATCAGATTAATGAAGAGCCGAGTAAGATTTACCCACTATCATAAACCGCTTCATCCATGGTTTGACGATTCGGCCTGTTTTATGAAAATGGGTACAAGTAACTCAATTTTGGTTAAATTTAAATGAGTGTGCACAAATATGAAAGTCATACGCGCCCGATAAAAAAAATATAGCTGCGTCAGGGAGTTATCTTCAGCCTTGCAACTTTAAGGCTCGAACGCAGTGATAACAAAAGCGGAACGCGGCTTTGTTGATAAAACTACATTCAAATCTGTGTTGTCCACCAACACCTCCTCTATGCATCTTTAAAGCCAACATGTGTACAAAGTGGCCCACTCTATAGACTAGACGGTTGTGCAAACAAATGTATAAAACCTTTACAAGACCATAAAGATTTTGAAAATGTTCTAGTGAAAGATGCTATGACCACTTGAGAACGATCATAAAACCTATTGGCTGCCATTATAACCAGTATAGTGCCAAATGGCCACAGCTGTCAAACTTCACTGTGACATCGTTCAAGTGTTGCGGGAAATTTTGTTCGATAGCAAAATATCCAGAACAAATTGAGTTTTGTTTATTGCTTATCATGCTCCAAATCATATAAGCATTTAATTTAATGTTGAATATTGGCACGATAGGAGCCGAAAATAAATGCGCCTTGGAGATTATGCAAGTTTACATCGTCAAAAACAAAATTGAAATAAATATATTCAATCATGAATATCCTGAAAATTTATGATATTCAATAAGATTATCAAAAATAATGCCAACATCGGTCTTTGATCTGCAATTTATTTGTATTACATTTAAAATTTGGAATTTATTTTTCCACATTTCAATTATTGCATATATTTCAATATGGCGATTGCAGGAAATCACAGTTTTGCCAAAACATTAAATTATCTTCGCAATGGCTTATATAAAACTATTTGGTCATTTGGTGAATTTTCTCAATGCCAATTTGCCGTTTTGAATGCATTAATGAAATGAGGCAAAATGGTTTTAAACTAACCATAATAAGATAATGTGTCCTCAAACGGCATTTCAAAACAGCATATTACGAGTTTATAAGGTCAAAATAAAACCTTTGATAGGAGCTAAAGGAACTCTAGAAGACAAGGTTTTAAGATCGTTGCAAAGAAGCTGTGTAGGTTCTCAAAAACCTGACTAAAACTTGAAACCTCTTGGCATCTCTTGTTGCCATAATAAAACCAAATTGATTTCTAGTGGCTTTCATACAACTTTAATAAAACATAATAAAGCTGGATGGTTTTTGCAATGTCACTTGGGATGTGCTCAAATTTCAAGAGACCAAGGTCACAATTTGGAATCGCATAATTGAGCAAACATTTCAGATTCGGCATTAATCTAGTATTTACGTAGGCACCGTCGATAAATCTTTGTCTATGCGTAAACATCCGTTATTTTCACTATATATAGACGCTGGTATTTATATGACAGTGTTTAAGTTTACGACCCGCTACATAAATGCACCCAATACAAATGTTTTGGAATATTCTTCAATTTTCAACGCGTTATATGCTAGAACTAATAAATGCTATCATTTTGCAACTCAATCCGTTATCAGACCGGATCGATGGGTGCCATTCACTATGCCAATGATACTCTCAATCACATCTATTCCGTTATCTCAGGCGGCGGTCGTCTGCTATTTTGGTTGTTTGACTAAATTGAGAGAAGCTCAACTATTTGCACACACAAACATTTTTGTCTTCATTGTTGATTGTGTTCCTGCGAGAGAAGGTTCAAGTGATCAATTATGCTGAACAATCAGCCTCAGTATCGCAATCAGTACCTTGCCGCGGTGATAGGTGGGTGGATACTAATTTAAGTTTCAGTTCAGATGAACTTTTCCAGTATGTTTTCATGTAATCTGACACTTGCTTGCAGCTACACTGGGAGCGTTTTCGATTGGAACTATTTTCGGATGGAGTTCTCCGGTAGAGCATGGATTAGTGAAAGATGGTGAAGCGGGTTTTGAAATTCGCGAATCTCAATTTGCATGGATTGTCTCATTGATGGGCCTCGGTGGTGCCGCCATAAGTCTGCCTACAGGCCTTATAGTGCCGACTCTCGGTGCCAGGAATACATTGCTGATATCTGTTCTGCCAACGGTGCTCGGTGCGATTATGCAACAGGATTTTTCGATTCATAAATTCATTACTCTATTCTGGGCAATCATTCCAGGTTGGATTTGCATCATATGGGCGGACAATATGATAATGATGCTGGCGGGCCGTTTGTTGACTGGGTTCGGAGCGGGTGCCTTCTGTATGGCTGTACCCATCTACATAGGAGAAATGGCATCCAAAGAGATTCGCGGCACCGTAGGTAGCTTCTTCCAACAGATGATTAATTTAGGAATAGTGTCTACATATGCCCTGGGACTCCGACTGGATGTATTTTGGCTCAGTGTTGCCTGTGGATGCGTTCCGGTGTTGTATGGTGTGTTATTTTTCTTTATGCCAAATACGCCGACATTTTTGGTAAGCTCCTTCGTTTGAAATTGGACCATATATTTGTGAATTTCGAGATGAAATAGTTCAAAATATTTATATGTTCCTGCATTCCTATTGAACGGTAGGTTCACCGAAAACAAGAGTCTAAAGCCAACGATGCAATAAAGTGGCTACGAGGATCACATTTCGATGCTTCACTGGAAATCAACGATATCCAAAGTCAGCAGAACCAGCTTTTGGTAGTCAGTGACGATGGGGTTTCTCGCAAACAAATGTCCGTATGGATGTCCTTTCGTCAACCAGCGACTATTCGAGCTCTGGTCATCATGCTGGGAATAATGTTTTTCATGCAGGCCTCTGGTGTTAATACAGTGCTGTTCTACTCGACCTCCATATTCCAGGTATGTACTATGAATAGCTGGGAAGGAATCATTCATTTCGATAATTTTGTCCAAGCCCAGTGGTGCGATAGCGTCACCTATGCGTGCACGTAAATGTAAATTCAGACTAACGAACGTATCCTCTACTCTTTCAATGTTTGTAACACGTGCACAACGAAATAGGCTGCCAACGTTGCTGTTGAACCGGAACTGGCAACCATCATTATGGGAGGCATGCAAGTTTTTGGAACTCTTCTGTCCTCACTGGTGGTCGATCGGTTAGGTCGGCGAGTGCTTCTACTAGCATCGGGCAGTGTCATGTGCATCAGTGTGCTTACACTGGGAGTCTACTTTCTGCTGCTCTCGGATGACTCAACCCAGGTGACCTCCCGTGTTGGGTGGCTTCCCATCGTAGCCCTGTGCCTCTATGTGACGCTTTTCTCTGTCGGATTTGGACCCGTGCCGTGGCTTATGCTGGGCGAAATATTCGCATCGGATGTGAAAGGACCGGCCAGTGCTTTGGCAAACATGACAAGTTTTGCCATGTCGTTTGTCCTGTCGCTGCTTTTTCCCTTGTCACGGCAGTCGATCGGCAGTGGACCCACGTTTATTATTTTCTCTGGTTTTAGCGCTCTGTCAGTGGTGTTTGTGGCGTTTGTTGTGCCGGAAACGAAAGGTAAGTCTTTGAATGAAATACAATGCATGCTAGCAGCAAGCGGCATCGGAAGAACCTGTCGAGACAATAAATAAAAATTCAGTAATGGAATTGTGTTCGTTGAACTGTTTGAGAAGAAAGTAAATTGTCTGCTCTTAAAATTGTTATGATGGATTTTATAATTTGAAAGATTGTGGTTAGGGTTTTCACGCACATCATATGAATTACTTTTAAAATGGTCAATTTTAGGTTGATGTTGACTTAATCCACAAATAGGCTACATAATGGCTGCTTGCCTTGAATCAGCTGGCATAACTTCATGAGAAATCAGAACGATTTCGTTTAAGAAATTTAACTAATACGGAAAATGGATGTAGAGTTGGCCTAAGAATCCAATCAATTGGACCTATTGGTAAAAATCTCTTGTAGTTCCAATTGACGCTCATTAAACGTGCTTTTGTCTGATTCTCAACTATGCATTCTAAGCGCACTTCCACAGCTATTAATTGAGAGAGCTTGCTTTGCGAACACCGATGCATGAATATGTATATATTGTATGGCAGTGCTATGCCCAAGGAAGTCGAGAAATTTTCCAACCCTAAAACACTCCTAGACCGGTCGGGAATCGAACCCGCCGCCTCCGGCTTGGTAGACTTTGCGTTTACCGACTACTCTATCCGAGGCCAATAGTATATTTGAGCAGTTTTTTAGAATTGACGAGCGAATTTGAGCAGTTTTTTAGAATTGACGACGGAATCCCGTCCGAACCAGCAGTATACGAAATTTTCAGCTTTTTGAGGGCCGACAGGACGTTCGTGTTCATAGAGTAAAAAAAATACGGGCAGGTGATTTTTATCGATAGACCCAAATCTAGATAGGCTCCCTACCTAAATTGATGGATTCCATCAATTTTCGCCCTAAGGATGTTCAATCGATGAAACAGCTAACGCCTAAATAAAAAGTCCTCCATTACCCTAGTAGCACACTTGTTGCCATTTGGTTGAGAAAACATAAATATGACTTGCTAAGTCATGATTAAGTTACTACAACTAATTATGGTCGTAGTGTGCTACTTGGGTAGCTCAGTCGGTAAAGGCGCAGTTACAAAGCAATACCATGCTGGAGGTGACTGGGTTCGATTCCCGGTCTGGTCTAGGAATTTTTCGTTGAGGCAAATATCTCGACTCCCTGGGCAATAGGGTATTTTCAAAATTGAGTCTACGTGGTTTATGAACAGGCCCTAAGCTTAAAATGCTATAAGGAAGAAGAAGATGAAGCTGGAGGCAAGTGGGTTCATCTATGCTGCGGGCTTTGACCAGTGCTATAAATAATAAATACTATAAATACTGATAACTTGTTTCAGAGTTTATGAATACGGTATAGTGAGTTATAAAATTGAAGCTTCGTCTAGAAGTTCGTCTAATAGTACGATGCCCGAGCTGATGGATAGAAAGTAGAGATGTGCAATTCAGCTAATTTTCTGAACCGATCGGAACCGATAACCTCATCGGAATAAATTGATTGTTTTGATCAGCTCTTTTGATTTTTTTATGCCAACGTACGCACAAGTGGGAAAGTAACTATACCAGGTTACTATTGGACTCAAAATAGGGATAAAATAAAGGTTTTAGCAGAGAAAATACTTCACAATTTGTTTTTAGTCTAACCGAAATGAATATGTGATCTGATCACGTGAAGTACACGATAACAAGATTTTCTTTTTCAATTAACCAACTATAATCGATGTTTGATTCACCACCCAATGAGATTTGACGTGTATTTATTAATCAATTTCAAAAATTACAAAATGGTTCGACTACATTTTTGCCTAAGGTTGAAATTCGAAAAAAATATGGATTGTAGATTCTTTAATGAAGATTATTAGCACTATCACAGTAGAACTATTTTTTTTTATTTTGAAACTGACTCTTGTTTGCGTTTGTTTGTTCGAGATTGTGCTTAGCAAAGTGACAGTCGCACGGAGAAATCAAAGTACTCAGAAATGGGTGAATTTTCACCCACCTTGGAAATAAGTGGACTATCCCACAAGGTGGGTAAACGCGTTTACTTTTCACCCATTTTCTCTTTTTTTATGCGTTAAAAGTATCCATCTAATCCAATTGTTTAGAAAAATCTTAAGAAATTAAAATAGAATTTAGGACATTGTAATTAATGATATTTGATTGATAATACTTTGAATAAAAATTATATATTTATGTTCTACGCGTTTATAAAAATGTGTTTCTAATTTGTAAAATCACTTTCCTGCTAGCTTTTGGAAATATTCTGGGTTCAGTTTTTCTTTAGCACATCGAATGTTTGAAATTGTAATCTAGAACTCAGAGCTGAAAATAAAATTAAGCACCAAAACGAGGTGCAACGGTATAAGAATTGTATACTTGTATTTCTGACAAACTCTGAAGGATTTAATATTTTTACGAAGTAAATTTTCACCCATATATAAGAGTGAAAAACACGCACCTCTGCAATGAAGCTGTTTCAATGTGGGTACTTTTAACTCATATTGTATTTTTTTCAAATCACCCATCTCTTTGACAGCCTCATATAGTTGCCGAAGGTGAGTGATTTTTATACATAAAATGTATAATCTCAAATCTCCGTGCGGTTCATCGATTCGTAGAAAAAAGAAAACAAAAGGGAATCAGTTTACCTCACACAGTTGTCTTCGCTTTTTTTCTTCTGCATTTTTTCCGTCGGCCTATTTCCTCACATAGTGACAATCACCGACGCCAGGGAGACGACTCCACCACCTGGACCCTACCTAACGACTCATGACTACGAGCCGGGACCAACGGCTTTACTTCCCTTCCGAAGGAAGACGTGACCAAGATTTTTTCGCCTCAGAAAAACCACCGACGTCGACTAGGATTGAACCCAGACCCACTGGGGTGCCAAGTAGCAGTCACGCTTACCACTGCACCATCGACGCCGGCACTTATGCATTTTGAAAGCAAAGCCTTCTCGGCCAGCTATTTTAACTCAGCTTTGAGTCATTTTTGACTCACTTTCTTCATAAGTGGAGTCACTCAAGTTTGAGTGAATGTAACTGGTTGACAAGTCGATAAATAAAAAAATATCGACAAAAATCAGATGGATGTTTTTGGTTTGTCGACTTGCCGATCTCAGTTACATTTACTCAAATTTGAGTGACTGCACTAATGACGAAAGTGAGTCAAAAACGACTCAAAATTGTGTTACAATGGCTGGCCGTGTACAGTGAGAACGGTGAGAACCTGTGAGCTGGTGAACTGTGGGTCTTTTTCTAAAATGACTCTCATATTTAAATGATATTGAAAAATGAATGTGAATATTGCAATACTGCGCTCTCTCGTCTAAGATTTTAAAATAATTCATAAAAAATATAATGAAAATAGTCAAGCACTATAAATTTATCATCATCAGGTGATATTTTGAAAACTCTCTTCTTGAACAAATTATCGGCAAACGACTGGTGTTGACACTTGGATGCAAGACTCGAAATTGACTAGTAGGCTATGCTTTTGAGCGAAAAAGATGCTTGGTTTCTAATAAAGGGTGTCCACAGTTAAATTGCAACACTTTAAACTCGTCCTCAAAAATAAGTCTCTCAATCGATTGTCATGAAATATTCAGGGAATAAAATACAATGTATATTCTGGGCTTAAGAATTTTTATTTCACAGTATTTCTTTACCATATCCAAATGCCCAAACTTTTTTCTCAATACCACGCATAAGATCTTGTACAACGCTTGAGCTGAAATTTTTTTCCGCTTTCAACCATGACTTCAACATTTCCTGTTCGGTGTGATCTTAAGTTACAAATTTAGCATGTTTACGAATTTCGTGCTTCATTAAAGCCCAATATTTTTCAATTGGTCACAACTCTGGAGAGTTTGGGGGATTAAGATCCTTCGGCACGGAAATGACACCACTCGTCTCGTACCACTCCAGAACATCCTTGCAGTAGTGACAAGAGGCTAGGTCCGGCCAAAAAATTGTAGGAACGTTGTGTGTTTTGAGAAACGGAAGCAGTCGTTTCTTCAGGCATTCATTCGTGTATACTTGACCATTTCCAGTTGAAGTTGTCACCAGTCACATACTGGTTGCCGGGAATTTGTTCAAAATCCACTTTTACGTGTGTTTCATCGTCCATGATGCAACAGTGTGGTTTCGTCAACATTTGTGTATACAGCTTACGCGCACGTGTTTTAACTGTCCTATTCTGTTTTTCATTGCGGTTTGGAGCTTTCTGAAATTTGAATAAACGAAGCCCGGCTCGTTTCTTGGCTTTCTGCACGAAACTTTTGGTCAAGTACAGCTTTTTCGCGACATCCCGAACGGAACAGTTGGGTTTGCGTTTAAAGGCAGCAACCACTCGCTTGTGATCCTTCACACAGTACAGAACACTTTTTCTAGTATTCACCTTCTTCCGATCGACAGTTAAACGTTCCCCAAAACGTTTTATGATACGAAACACTGTAGACTGATGAATTTTCAACATCTTTCCGATGGCTCTGTGCAAAAGAAGTGGGTTTCCGAGGTGTGTGTGCAAAAAATTCTCGCGCACTTGCTGTTCCTTCGACTCCGTTTTCGAAACTACGACACATTTCCCAATGAAATTCACGCAGTGTAAACAATACACGCTGAGGTCATTTCACCCAAAATCAAGTTGAAATCAACCCTTATTGAAAATGATGCAATTTAACTCTTTACAATGTTGAATTTTTGATAAGTTAGAGAGTTTTCGATCTAAATCAATATCGAAATTAATCCCATCATAACAGCATATCCTTGCGAACATTTTCCGCCCAAACAGCTACTTGTCTTGATTTGGCTGTTGGTTGAGTTAGTTTGATCTGGTAGGTTGGAAAGCCAACGCTAACTTAAACCTTCTTTTTATTGACTTAAACCTTCTTTTGATTACCTTTTGGGAGCCGGATTTTTTGTACAGTATCATTTGTTAGTAAATTTTGAATCAACATTACAACCCCCCCAAAACACTTCAAAGGACAAACCAATAAGGTTGTACGCAAAGGTGACGTAAGACTACGTAGCAATGTGTAATGAATGTTACCCAACAAACATCAGTGTCGAGTAATTTTTAGAACAAAAAGCTGAACAACTTCTCCAAATTAGTTTCAACAAACAGTTATTCAGCATTGATGTTTGTTGGGTATAATCATTGTTTCACTATTTCATGACGTGAGTCTGCTTCAAGCATCGGTTGGGAACGGTTGTAACGATACTTTGTTGCGTATTTTTTTGCTATCGAGTATAACTCGTTTGCATTTCGGCAATCTATTGTTTAGTGGCGCAGGTGGTCGAGTGAGCTCAGAAAAAGAACAATGAAACTGCTTCTAGGTGAGAAAGACGGTAATTAGGTAATCGAATAATTAGGACGATCGATACTATTATTACATCATATTTGCCGTATCACCATGAAATATTTTGTTATCGAGCCTAGCGTGTTATCTATTATTTCGATTATCTATTGTTTAGTGGCGCGGGTGATTGCAGAGTACATGCCTTAAAAGTTTGTCGACAGTTTTGAATATTTTTCCCGAGTGATTCCCAAATTGGAGAAAAACACCAGCGAAATTGATTCCGGTCAGCTGAAGATAGACGAGTGTTGTGTATCTTGGCATCACGCGGTGTCCGTGATTATAAAAAACGGTTACAACTTTTGACTTTTTGAGTGTGAAATCAAGTGAGCGCTTGTCAAAAATGGAAACCAGTTGGATCCCGCAAAGAACAATTGAGAGGTGGTAAGTGCTTTCAAAAACGCGGAGAGAAGCAGATTATTGTTGTCCATTTTATCCATATTGCTTTATTTTGAACTTTCATCAAACATAGTTTAATCTCATTATGAATTATATATATGATCACATTACTTATCAAGGTGAATCCTAATTCATCGAGCCCTTCTCTACTAACATAGAAAAACCTCCTTCCTGTGAGCTTTGTGAGGATGCAGTGGTAGACAAGGCCCCTAAACAGCAAAGGTCATGCAAACTTTACTTCCCCATTCCCACCTGTTTGCAAGGTCGTGGCCGGCGCTGTTATTGATTGTTTATGAAATTGAGTCACTGGAACGTTTACAGTGAGAATGATCGGTTACTCCCAGCCCCATTCAGTTGGTTCATTGTGCAATTTCACTGATTCTGATCAATCACGGAGTAGCAACCATTGATACGTGCTGTCAGTCAGTAATACATTTCTACAGTTTTCGATTAAAAGATCCAATATTTGTACCATTTTTAAATCAATTTAAATGTGTTGTGAGCTCAATTATACGCAAACTGGATATTCCAGTGCGGCAACGATTTTTACCCCTTGTGCATTCGAGGAGGCCACAGCAACAATCTGAAACAAATTTAGAAATGAATTCTCCTATTCATCCTTTCTTATCGTGTTGCATTCCCAACTCGTATCAACTGAAGCGAGTCTTTCGCTGGGTCAACAAAATTCCACCCGCCCACATTAACAGAAGGCTTCCAACTCGATGTGGGCCAAAAAGTCAGAACCTTTTGAATTGGTTGTACAATCATAGGGATGTGTAGGCACGAATGGAGCGATAGTGCACTGCAGTTAGGAAGTGAGAGGTCAGAAAGTCGGTCGAGTTAACGTAGGCACACCAACAATTGCACACACACTCACATTTAAGCCTTAAAAGATGTAAAGGATATTGTGCTTCGTCAGCCGCGCTGAGCCCTTTTATATTCCGTTTGGTCTTCTGGTTCCCTTGCTCGCTCGTTGGAAAGATTTTGCTGAACTGGCAAGATCCACCCGGATGGAGAAGACACCCGACAAAGGGATAAAATGTGGCACATTTACTCGCCTTGCTGTTTGCTGCCATAACTTTGCCTGGAACTGGTGTTTGGATTCAGAGGACTTTCTCGCACCTTCATACATTTTGGAGAAAATCGCCTGCTGGTCGTGGTGGAGAGATCCATTCGTATCCGGATTATGTGGACTTGTGAAGCAGGAATAATATACGACTCCCCGGAATATGCTACACGAGTTTTCAACATCCGGCTGCCAGATGGATGTAACGAACGTATTTAACAGTGTTTTTAGGGTTCAGATTACTAGATTTTAGGCTCAGCGGGAAGGATTACTTCATTTTTTTTAATGTAAGGGAGGCTGATTGAATTGTTGAACCATTTTCATTCAGTGCAAGATACAACCACAGCAAAACATTAACAATACATACTATTCATCGCACTTAACTTTACCACAGCACACAAAGAAATACATAGTCATCTCTTCCAATAATCACACACCAGTGCACCCTTTCCCATTATGCATGTGATTTTGTGAGAAGCATGGAATTAATCACTCAAGGTTAGCCGTTCTGAACAATGCATCGCAATAGAATAACGATAATTATTCATTGATGCATATTTCAATTTGCAGCAGGGGAGGAGCAAGCATTTTTTTTGTTCGTGCCTTGTTCCAGACCCTTATTGAATGTGATAATGAATACTACAACTAGGCAATGCGTTTAGCAAACTAGCTACCGTACCTCCTGGTGGTCCACTGACCGAGAGTGTAATGGCACTCCATGCTTTTATGATTTAAATTAAAATTGTGTCGTGTCAACGAATAACTGTTCAATCATACCTCTCCGTTTCCACTCAGAGCCATAGCCACAGGAATTTTTATTTGTGCCCCCTGAAGCAGAAAGCATGAGTACCCGCTGTTGGTTGTGAGTAGAGGAATTCAAAACAGGTTTGAAAATTTTTATTATCTATTTAATTTACGAAATGTGTCCCATAGGATTTTTGTTTAAGAAAAGATTAGTGGAAGCCCTTCGGTTTCTTTCCACAATTGCAGATGCCTTGTCATATCATCAACTTGCAAGCAAACTTGTCCACATAGACAAATTTGAATCTACATTGCGTTTGGCGATGTAAAATCCCGGTAATTGTCCAAAGTTCATTTTAACCCACATTTCATCGTCCATCAAAATGCATTCGTTGTATTTCGCTTGAACTTGCTCGTACAGCATTATTTGCACGGCGTTTGGCAACCAGGTTCTGTTTCAGGGTCCTGTTGAGGTACTTGCTGACATTGTACGACTGGATGCCTTCACGCATACAGTTTTTTCACGCTTCCACTGAAAATCGCCATCAAATCAGCTGTTGTAGTCGATCGTCCTGTACCTTGAGTTGTCGAAACATTTGCTTTATATCGGCCAAAATGACATATCGATGGAATCGAGCGGAATATCAAACATGTCTTGCAGCAGTGGAGGTCCTGTCATCAATTGAATCAACGATACTCTACTGGATGTTGGGGCCGAACCATTAAATACTGTTCTCACTGAGAACTTCTCAGTTTGGTGTTCATGCTATCAGGCCGAACTACTGCGTGATGTGGAAAGTAAAATACTGAAGTGTTTCTCAATGCGTGTTGGTTAGCTATTTCATTTATTTGAGACACTCAATTGCGTTAGCTTTATGGAACCGATAATTCATTGTTGTTTAATATACTGAGTGCTTCAAACCGTAACGTTGGTATATCACCTTTTCGTGGTGCGTTACGGGGTATCAGATCTACAACCGAACACTAGTCCTAATTTATTCAAACTAGGGAACATACTTGTTTTTGTAGTCAAAGGAACGTATACTAGTCCTTATTACATCTTATGTCTTGTGAAAAGTGACAATACTCGGGTTGCGCACCGAGGATGAGCTTGGAATAAAGAAAACATGGTTAGTCTTCATTTATGTGAATTCTCATTTTATATTTGATGTTCTATAGTTTGAATTGGTTAGGACTAGGGTTCTGATGCATGGTCAGTATCGGAGTTATTGTTTGTTTTGTTGCAATGAATCCGATTTTGACTGATAAAGGAACGCGCCTGTGCTATCGCTCACAAAGGGTTTAAACCGCGGAAACTTTCAATTAAACCTGATTCATTGCCAACAAACAAACAATGACAACTGTAACAACACCGAATACTTCATCGTTTCTCAATAGTGATGAAGTAACTCGACATGCATTAAAAAAAGATACGGGATATACTTCAATAGATCAAATTACTGGTCGCAGTGGTTTATGTCCCGAACAGAGGAAAAAAAAATATACTGAGTGACTTAATAAAAGGGCTAGGGCCGCTTACTCGCGGTTTACCTTAGGTTAAAATAGATAACAATATGAGATTATTTTGGGGTATTCTACACCAAACCAACTAACTTAACTTCGTATAGCCAAGAAAGCAACTGTTACCATTGTTGACCTTAAATTTTGAAGGATAGTTTGAATGACCTGCAACTAACAAGGTTATTCTATAACGTTTCAGAATGTCCATAGAATATGTTTGAATATTTATCATAGCTTTGTACTGCCCAAAAGGCTACGGTTACACTTGCTAAGCTTGTTTCACTGAATAATACATATCGTACCCTTTCATAGGTTATAAAGCTGATGATGATGTTGTGTGAGAAGGAAATAGTTTTTCATCATCATGAGGCTCTAGGAGTAGACAGCACTTTTTTTGCTAGAACAAAGTTGTTATTTATTTATTTATTTATTTAACATATAAAATTCAACTGACAATGGATGTCTCAATGAACAAAACTTAATCTAATTGGTAACGATTACCGGTGCGGAAAAGGTTTAGAAGCCTTTGGCAAAACACGTCAATGGAAATATTGAAGTCAAAGAAGTCA
This sequence comes from Aedes japonicus, assembly GCA_034211315.2. Lineage (NCBI taxonomy): Eukaryota > Metazoa > Arthropoda > Insecta > Diptera > Culicidae > Aedes > Aedes japonicus. Next base: position 12,825 of record JASCZW010007422.1, on the reverse strand, counting down.
AAGTAGTCGTTAAACCGCTGACAAAATGAACGAATTTCCTACTCCGTGGCCTAATTTCTACTCCGTGGTTCCAAGAGTAGAAAATCACGTTGTCGAAGTGGTCGCTCTGGTGCGTATAAATTCAGCTGTGTCAGCAAAGCCGGGCAGTCGTTGTCTCCTGATAGTAGTTTCGCTGCAAAGGTTGCTTGTGCAATTGATCGTCTCACCTCCAGTGGTTCGATCAGTAGAAGAGGGCACCGCTCCTCGTGTGGTGGCAGGTTTCTTGGATCACGCCAACCAAGAAGTCGAAGAACATATCTCACAAATTTTTCTTGAACTGCTTCAATTCGGGCAATCCAAATGGCATGGAAAGGACTCCAGACGACCGCATTTGTTTCTAATATTGACCGTACAAGTGAGCAATAGAGGGACTTGAGGCACATTGGGTCACGGAATTCGTCAGCAATTTTGAACATAAAGCCCAGTTGACGATTGGCTCTGACAACAATACTGTTATACTGCATTCGGAAGGTGAGTCCGGTATCAAGGATAACACCGAGATCCTTAAGGTGCTGTACTCGAGTAAGGCAACGTCCCGATAATACGTAGTCAAATGTGATCGGCTGGTGTTTGCGGTAATAGGAAATAACGTTGCATTTTTCAACGCTGAGGCTTAGCAAGTTTCTTGTGTACCAATCCGCAAAGATATTCACCATGTTCTGCAAATCTAAGCAGTCTGAGAGGCATTTTATTATTTTGTAAATTTTCGCGTCGTCAGCGAAAAAGAAGCGGCATCCCGAAGGTATCAGCAACGAAACATCATTCAAGAAAATTGAGAAAAGCAACGGACCGAGGTTACTACCTTGCGGGACTCCCGACTTGTTCAAGAATGATTCCGATTCAGAAGAGCCGCTCTTGACCCGCACAGAACGGTCCATCAAATAGGATCTGAACCAATCCGCACTCCTTGATGAGACGCCGAGTTTCTCCAGTTTAGCCAGAAGGATTTCGTGATCCGCTGAGTCGAATGCAGCTTTCAAGTCCATATATGCAGCATCAACTTGCCATCCTGAATCCATGCTTCGCAGGCACGTAATTGGCAACATCTCTTTTGTTTCCTTTCTTGTGAATTGGAAACAAGTTAGAGAATTTCCATCGTGCGGGGAACTGACTTTGCTGAACCGAAAGATTGAACAGCGTTGCTAACGGAAAGCAAAGAATATCTGCACAATACTTTAGAACGGATGATGGAATTCTGTCAGGACCGGTGGCGTACGATAGTTTTAATTTACGCGTTGCGGCTTGCAGCATCTGCGGTGTGAAATGAGGAAGATCGAAGTTGAACACATCACGTGGCACCGCAGGAGTCGCTTCGTTCACTTGCGTCGCCGAAGCGGAGAAGTTGTGAAAAACTTGTTCAAAGTGTCGTGCAAACAGGTTACACTTCTCGCGTTCTTTGCAGACCGTATTGTTGGCTAGAAACATTGAACTGGGTAATCCGGCTTCTTTCCGTTTGGTATTCACAAACGACCAAAGACGTTTGGGGTTGCAGCGAAGATTTTATTCCATTCGTTTCACGTAATGATTGTAGAGAAAATGGCTATATTGATGATAGCGGCGGCTAGCTTGGTTAAACTGTCGTTTGTAGTGCAATGTCCTAGAGTTACTGTACCTTCGAATTCGGATCGAATTCGCTTGAACGAGCGTAGGCGGGGGTTGGACCAAGGAGGGTTTTGCGGTGGTCGTACTGGAACAGCACGGAAAATTGCATCGGCGCTGAACTGTTGCAAATCGAATCCATCCAGGAGGGCACAACAAGCTGCGGGTATATGTGATAATAGTGGATCAATACATGCTGTACCACTATCGGAAAAGCGCCACTGCAAACCAGCTTGGTTAAAGTCGCCAAACAGAAAAGACCGGGGGCTCAGCCGAGACAAGACCGAATCTATCGATTCCACAAGCTCACAGATGATCGAGCAATCGTTTTTTAGGTCAGGAGGTAGGTAAACTACTCCTACACTGAATATGTTATGTGGGATGTTCGGGAGTAACATCACCCTACCCTTGCTACGCCACTGTCGAATGAGAGGACTTTCTCTCCCAACGATCGTTCCTCTGATCTGAGACGGTTTCTCCCTACCACATCGACCAATAGCGACAGCGATCGTTATCGATGACGTCACAGCTGGGATCATCTGGTTGCTACCGAATGGATGATCTGCTGTGCGGTAGTCGTGTTGGCTCTGACTCTCAGGAAGGACGGATGGGAGCAGAGCAACAATAGAAAGGAATGTTGTGTGTTGTGTGTTTGTACAATACAGTAGTTTGTAGTACTGTAAATATTGTAAATAAAAAGTAGGTTAGTGCAAGAGACTAAATATATGTGATGTGTGATAAATGGACGAATGTGTGATGTTGTGTGTGGAAATGATTGGATGGAACTCTTAAAAGGAAACCTCAAACCCAACCAAAATACAGTCCACTTATGGAGACGCCAAGTATTTTCTACCCCACAACTGGCAGTGTAATTATTAAATTTTTAACCCTCCGCTCCCCCCTTTGGTGTTGGTTAGGGTCCGGTAACCCAACATTATGGTCCTTCGAACCGGATAAATCGGCAATCCGGACACAGGAGACTGCAAGCGTTGGTCAATGCGTGGCTTAGGTGTCAAAATGGTTGATTTGTGTATGCATACAATTAATCCGCAGCCATCACTGCGGCGAAAAGCGGGAGACCGGGGGCTCAGCCGAGACAAGACCGAATCTATCGATTCCACATGCTCACAGATGATCGAGCAGTCGTTTTTTAGGTCAGGAGGCAGGTAAACGACTCCTACACTGAATATGTTATGTGGGATTTCGACTATAACCCACAGCTGTTTGAGTCGACTGGAAATAGGCGCGGGATCAAGGTAGCTGGTTAGTCTTCTCGAGACGGCAATCAGGACTCCTCCACCACGTGATTTACAGCTGTTCAGGTGAGACCGATCAGTTCTGAAGACGGTATAGTGTGATCCAAACAGTTGCGTAGAGTAGATTCGTTCATCCAGCCATGTTTCTGTCAGCACAATCAAATCGCACTCTTCCTCCGAAACTGACAAAAAGAACGTGTCGATTTTGGTCCCCAGTCCACGTACGTTTTGATAATAAATCCGGAGGCCTGAGTCCGGAGGTTGGGTCTTGGAGTCACCTGGAGTTGTAGGTTGGAAGCCTCCGTCACCATTACCAACTGCAGGGCCGGGACGGTTGGTGTGAGCAGGAACCAAGACTGATATGGCTGGACCAGCTGAGTTGTCAAGCTGGTGATCTATCGATTGCATCGTACAACGGGTGTCAATTGGTCCTGAAGCAAGCGGCGTTGAAGCAGATTCAATAAAATAAATATTCTGAAGAGAGCTGGAATTGTTGAGTTTCACTGAGAACGGGTGCAGTATCTTTGTTTGCTTCGGATGGACATATACTGGTCAATAATTTACCTGGACCAGCTGAGATTTCAAGCTGGTGATCCATCGCATTGAACAACGAGTGGCGATTAGTCCTGAAGCATTGCATGCGAGGTCATTGGGCTGTAATCCAGTGGCATCAGAATGTGTATTGCTGAAATCCGAAGGTACATCAGGCAGGCAAAGAGATGAACAATTTAGATACTTGCCTGCGATGAGTGTCTGGAAGACCCCTTCCCTATCCACGAAAACAGGGCCGGGATGACTCTTTTGGCAGGAATCGGTCGAGAAGTCCATTTGAAACGAACTGCTGTTAAAGTTGTTAAAGTTAGGAGGCACGACTGTTTCGGGTGGGTTGGGGCCTTCCTTAGGGCTTTCGCAAGTGCATCCCAGCGACAATTTATTGATCGTTAGTTCATTGCTGGCATAGTTTTCGTTGCTGCTGGCGATAATCCAGGGTTCGCAGTCGATGGTTTGCGAAATTTTTGGGAGCTGTAGTCCTCGAACTGCCGGAACATGATTCCCTCTGGCCATGTCAAAGGATCGAGAGCATTGTCCTTCAAGGTTGGGTCAAGGCCGACTTTGAACGAAACAAAGGTCATATTGCTGGTATCCATACCTTTGGCTACCAGCTTTACAACCTCGGGATCAGTATCACTCCCCAGATTCGCTTTCACCATAGAGTAAATTGCCTCGTTCGTCACATCGGGTCTGATACGTGACAAATAGAGCCAACATTTATAGTCCGGTTTAACGTTGACAGGGACAGATACTACATCTTTATTAAGCTGCTTCGAACCGGATTGGCAAGTAGAAGAATGCAACGCAGAATCGAGAACACGGGGCCGTTTTGCATTGGTTCGCTTATCAACGGCCATCGATTGAATTTGGGTGATGACATCGTCGAGATGGACTTCGCTGCGATTTTCTTTATCTCTGTCTGTAAACCGTTAATAGCATCAGTAAGCGATGCTATCACCCAAAAGTTGAAATTGTAGCAAAACATGCAATTGCAGTTTTTGCAATCATATCTTGAGAAATCTGCATGATTCTGATAAGGCAATTTTGCCCAGCATGATCCACAAAGCTTTTATGGTATAAACAAAGCCATGCAAGTGTGTGCAAGCGGTTATCGCTGTGTGCCTAGTGCCTCAATAGTCGCAGCAACCGTTGGGTTTTTGTTCAACCGTCACCAACTTCTCAATATGGGTGAGACAATGGCACAGAACGCCGCTACGCCATTTGCCACTGTTGCTATTCCGCTGTCAAGTGTTCTATTTTTATTTTCACTCGTCATCACACTCCCATCTCCCTCTCAGGTCACCATGCGTTTTATGAAATAAACGAAGCCATGTAAGTGTGTGCGATCGATATTGGCTTCATTGTTGCAACGTTGAGTGCCTCAACAACCGAAGCAACTGTAGGGCTTTTATTCCGTTCACCTCAACTTGTTATGGTGAATGGATGGTTACAATAAGGAGCCGTCATGCTAACGGTCGCAGTTTGATTCTCAGTAGCGGATCGAGATCTTTTTTTTTTGTGGGCCATGGAATTTACTACTACTAATCAACTGCACAACCTCACGCACACATTGAATTGTTCTAATCGAATTAATGTGTTGCTTTTTTGCCCACGACCAATGTTGCATTTTTTCTCCAAGTTACGATCCATTACGAGAAATGATACCAAATCATGCGAAATTGCATTACAATCTTGCTCTTTTATTTTGGGATAGTGGTGATTTTTCATCCGCATGGCTTGTGGTAAATCTGAGATGGGAGTTCTCAAACAGATTTGCACATTTGTCGCACATCCAGTAGAGATTCTTCCGGTGTGATGTAAAATCACCCAATAGGGCGCGTGATACACCGGAACACGTCATGTGAAATATGCTACCACAGTATGCAACAGAGTCGATACCGATGGACTGAGTACACCCAAAATAAAAAAGCAAGATTGTAATGCAATTTCGCATGATTTGGTTTCATTTCTCGTAATGGATCGCAACTTGGAGAAAAAAAGCAACATTGGTCGTGGGCAAAAAAGCTACACATCAATTCGATTAGAAAAATTCAATGTGTGCGTGATGTTGTACAGTTGATTAGTATGTAGTAGTAAATTCAATGGCGCACAAAAAAAAAGATTACCATCCGCTACCGAGAGTCGAACCGCGACCGTCAGCATGACGGCTCTTCATTGTAACCATCCAGTCACCACAACAAGTTGAGGTGAACGGAATAAAATCCTACAGTTTCTTCGGTTTTGAGGCACTCAACGTTACAACAATGAAGCAAATTTCGGTCGCACACACTTACATGGCTTCGTTTATTTCATAAACCGCATGGTGACTTGATGAGAGGGCGATAGGAGTGTGATGACGAGTGCAGATAAAAATAGAACACTTGACAGCGGAATAGCAACAGTGGAATATGGTGTAGCGACGTTCTGTGCCATTGTCTCACCCATATTGAGAAGTTGTTGACGGTTGAACAAAAACCCAACGGTTGCTGCGATTGTCGAGGCACTAGGCACACAGCGATAACCACTTGCACACACTTGCATGGCTTTGTTTATACCATAAAAAGCTTTGTGGAACATGATGGGCAAATGTGCCTTTTCAGAATCATGCGGATTTCTCAAGATATGATTGCAAAAACTGCAAAATTGCAATTTTGCATTTTTGGCTACAATTTCAACTTTTGGGTGTACATTTGGCACAATTTTTCTCCATACTTGACGAGGATAATCAAACGCCTTTCGGTAGGATATTCGGTGTCCACTTTAAAGATATTAATGTGCTTCTGACAAAGCTTGAAGTTGATATCAAGTTTCGCACTTCAATTCAAAATTGCACACAATCTGTAGTTCGATTATTTGCCGCGAGACGTCGCTTCACATAAAAAATTTTGCGCAGTTCCAATGGTTCTAATGTCACTGTTCACTAAATTTCACAACACTTTTTGAGACCTATCGTTACAGCACATTTACAGTCTTCCACTCGCGACGAAACATACAAGCCAGTTTAACAAAACGTGCGCATGATCGTGCTCATATACTACCGGTAGCTTAAATGGTTCTAACGAACTGTCTATTCACCATTTAAGCTACCGGTAGTATATGAGCACGATCATGCGCACGTTCTTTTGCCAGTCAAGGTAGTGGATTCATTCCTGCCTTGATTTACTCCGCATGAGGATGCTTGGCCAAGAGTGTGTGCTTGTTTCGAAATACTACCTCACAATGCCCTCCGCTATGAGCACGATCAAGCGCACATTCTTTTGCCAGTCTGCCGATCTGAATAAGCCGCTTGGTACATAAAAAGTGTTCGTTCTGTTGTTTGCGGAAAAGTTTTGATGTCATTATATGGAACGGTTTCAGTGAGAAACTGGAGGAACGCCTGCGGAGTTGGGTACAGGCGACTCGTGAGGTAGTAAGTGCTCTCAAGGACATGGAGATCAGGTAATTGTTAACCATTGTATTTATATTAATTAAATTTATTTTTAATAGGCTTGCGTCGACCATCAGTTAAATTGGTTGAATCGGCTGTGTCGACACTTCGTTCCGCAATATTTTGTTATCGGGCGTAGCGTTTTGTCTATTGTTTTGGTTGCTTATTGTTCGTTGCGCGAGTGATCGAATGAGCATGAAGAGTCGTGGTTCGCCGGGTAAGATGGGTCTTTACATAATTAATTGTGATCCAAATTATTCGTTCACCATGCTCGTCATGCTCCATCCTACCTAGGAAGAAATAAACCACTGTCCCATTTTTTAAGTGACTACAGCGGCATCCGTACTGTTGGTGTACATCGGTCCAAGTTAGCTCTCAGGTGTTGAGATAGTCAATTCATTCCAAATGAAATACCATTACCACACTCTGTGAGTGGCCCCAATAGCATCCTTACTGTTGGTTTAAATCGGCTCAAAACGGCTTCCCAGCAGTATTAAACATTTTCTTGTTTCCCAATGAAAACCACCATCACGCTTTGTGAGTGGCCCCAATAGCATCCCTACTGTTGGTTTAAACCGGTCAAAATCGGCTTGTCAGCATTATTAAAAAATTACTTTGTATTCTCAATGAAAAAACCACAATCACACTTTGTGAGTGGCCTCAATAGCATCCTTACTGTTGGTTTAAATCGGTTCAAATCGAAAATCGGTAGTTATTTTCAAATTTTTCACTTGTCAGCTTATCGTTAACCAAAACGAACCCTACTGCTACCCAATCCTGTTATCCAAAATCCCTGTGATTTCTCGTGGGAGTGCAGAGATGTTCTCGGCTTCCAATAAAGCGAGTATCACGTCAACATATTCCTATCCTATCCTTACTTGACCTGCATTCGGACGGGGCCACATTGAAGAAGTATGTTATTCCCAAGCATCATCTGTTGGTTCTCTGTGTAATAACAGCTGATCTGGTATAAAGGGAGTAGCAATCTCGGGCGGTCAATCATGCTCATGCTCATGCTCATGTTTTAACTCAAGGATAGTTTGGATAACCTAAAAAATTTGAAGATAATCTCATAATGTCTGTTGATTTTTCAAGATATTTCATGAATATGTTTCAATCCACATTGCGTAGTTTTGCATAGTCCAGATACAGGGATAGTTTGGATGACCTATTAATTGAATGTGTTTGAATATTTATTGTAACTTTGTATTGGGAAACTAATAGAATTCAGAATCACGCATCGTGTGATCATTTTTCAAAAAATAAAAAATAAAACACTGAAACTCTTCTTTCAAATTATCACTAGTAAACGCGAGCAGGTTCCTTCAAATTCCACTAGAGAAAGTCCAGATTTTGACAGGCAGGCCTATTCCGTCTGCGACTGTGTTTATGTTTTGATTATTACCTCAAAGGTTACTTGTTATTTTAAAGTTTATTGGTTCGTTTGAAGGTAGTCAAAGTGGTGTTGTGTTGTGTAGTGAGTCGTTTTTGTGATGTAGGCATAAATTTAAACAGCAAGGAATACCGTTTCCTTGATTTTTGCTAAGCAATTCTGTGGAATTTTGTTTGTGGATTGCTATGCTTTCAAGCAAACCTACTATAAACTAACCTACTATAAATTTAGATGTTCCCTTCAAGTCTAGCACTCAACACTGAAGAAATTAGTGCATCAGGTCGTAAGTAACATTGGGAGGCTCTCTTCCTCGACTTTCTCTTTGCGTTTCTACGGCTATGTAAAAACACTTTCAAGTGTTTTCAACACACAGTACGGTAATATAAAGTGTAGTGTCGTTAGATAGACGAAAGTCAACGAAGAGAATCTCTCAATGTTACTAAGAACCTAATGCATTGTTCAGCTTGAAGTGTGTAAGTCGCAGACGAAATAGGCTTATCTGTCAAAAGATGGCCTTTCTCTAGTGGAATTTGAAGGAACTAGTTTCATAGTGATAATTTGGAAGAAGTGTGTCAATGTTTTATTTTTAATTTTTTAAAGAGTGATCAAATGAAGTGTTAATTTTAAATTCTTTAAGTTTCCCAATCACAATCGTTCTACTAATACGTTAAAAAAGTTTTTAAAATAGTGTATTTAAAAATGAAAGTGAACATTTTATTGCCTAAACATTACTGTTACAACTGTAAAGCTTAAGTTCTGAACACCAGGACAGTTTGGATAACCTAGACCATTTCAAGATTATCTTCTTATTTATGTATTTTTACGTTCAAAAATATTCGCTGAATATGCTTAAATATGTGCCGTTACTTTGTATAGCCTAAACAGTTACTGTTACTACCGTAGGTTTTAAGTTCTTTACTCCAAGACAGTTTGGATTACCCAGAGGAACACAACGCTTTAAAATAATGATAGTTGACTTCCCAAGAGATTCACTTAAAATGATTGAATACATATAGTAACTTTATGTAGCTCGAAAAGCTATTATTACAACTTTATATCTTATGTTCCTAACTCAAGAACAGTTTGGATAACCTAGATCATCCCAGTTTATCTCTTAATGTTTTTTACGTTCGAAAATATTCACTGTATATGGTTGCATACGTAGTGTAAATTTGTACACCCCAAAAAGCTATAATAACTACTGTAGATCTTGAGTTTGGAACTCAAGGATAGTTTGGATGACCTAAAACATCACAAAATAATCAAATTATGACTGATGACCTTCCAAAAGGTTCATTCAATATGTTTGATCATACATATCGTAACCTTATATAGTCCCAAAAGGTACTGTTAACCTCATTTTTTTACTATTCTTCAATTTTCATTTGCTTTTGGAGTGAATACACTCGTTCGATTTAGCTCTTCCAGGTTTCATTTTTCGAAAGTGGTGGAATAATTAAAATAGCAATTATTTCTTGTGCTTAGTAAGTGGAAATTTCCCATCGATATCGAAAGGTTAAAGTTGTGTTGGCTAGCATTTTTGGTGTATTTTTATGATCCAAAGGCATTTCCAAAGAAATCGTAAAGTGAAACAATTTTTTGATGTTTTGTGTTTATGACGTCATGTTTGTAAGATGGAACACTGTTGAGTCTATACAATTGATTGCATTTTTTTCGTTTTAAAATATATGAATGACATTTTTAATGTTTAAAAATGCCATGGAATCAATAAGGGAAGGTCCATTAATTATGTCACGCAGTAAGGGGGAGGGGGGTTTGAGAAAACGTGACGATCGATACAAAAAAATTTAAAGGTCCATACAAAAAACGTGACAAGGGGGAGGGGTTTGTAAATAGTCATTATTTGCGTGACGTAATTAATGGACGTTCCATAATAAGTTGAAATATAACAATACATTTTTTGAAATCGCAATTTTCGATGGATTTCGAAAAAGGCCATAACTTTTTTTGATGACTACAAATAATCAGTTCCGTGGGCCAACTTGGAGCCCTTTAGTTCCTCTTTCGAAAAATCATCGAAAAAATAAAAATTATACATGTTACGAGTAAAAAACGAATCGTGTTCCATCTTACAAGCCATTTTTTGAAATTGCAATTTTGGATGGATTTCGAAAATAGGCCATAACTTTTTTTGAAGACTATAAATATTCAGTTCCTTGAGCAAAGTTGGAGTCTATTAGTTCTTCTTTCGAAAGATGTCTTTGAATCCGCGAAAAAATAAAAATTATACATGTTACGAGCAAAAAACGGATCGTGTTCCATCTTACAAGCCTTTCCTATAGTAGAATTTATGTAGAGCAAATTTATCCAAAACAGTGTAGACTTTTATTCAATCTGTGGTTTTATACAGCCATATTCCATTTGCGGTCATATAAAGGGCGTCCACAGTTAAACTGCATCACTTTAAACTCGTCCTCAAAAACAAGGCTCTCATCTGCGGGCATGTTGGAAATCATCCCCAATGCGAAGTTGATTGCTGCCAGCTCAGCAACACAAACGGAACAAGGTTAATGGAAATTGTGGAAGGCGCTAGAGTTTTCATTGAAGACACCGGATGTTAGTGGCTCCATCGAGGCAAGACCCGTCAGTGAAACACCTTTTTTTTCGGAATTGACGTGTTGGTACTTTTCAATAAAAATACGTGGAATTATAACAGGCAAAGTTGATCCGGAGTTCCATGAGATACTTGTTTCATGGAAAGATCATATTGAATTGAGGAAATGCTATAGGTAAAGTGAGTGTGGCTGAAGTATAGCACGGAAGAAACATTTTCGACGATATGTAGTGGTGGTAAATTCTCATAAATCGAGATTTTGTGTTCAGTCCTAACATTTCTTCAAAATTGTCTATTACGAAAGCGTTTTCCACTGCACATTTGATTAATGTTTTGGACAAAACTTCCAGAACCGATTCTGGAGGGGTTTTACTCCTGCCAGTACTTCAAAACTCATGTTGGGCGTTGAGTGCATACATCCCAGAGCAATGCGCAGCTCATCTTAACCTTAAAGGAAGCCACTGTTCTCCATTTTAAATAACGCACTAGTTTAGTAGTGTTTCACTGAAAGTATCGCAGGAGATTACACAAAACGAGTGAATTATTGTGTTTACCTTTTCCATCAGTGGTTTGAAAAATAATTGATTTAAGTACGAAGCTTGATTCACACAACTCAATGCTTCCAGCAAAAGCCATGTTGGGTCATCATTGTATGAAGTTTCCAGCAAAGGAAGGAATGTTTCGTCAAGAAAACAAAAGCACCCGGAAGGAAGGTTCTCTTCAAATAACACACTACAGGCACTGAGACATAGTACCCAGCTGTACTGTTGGTGGTTTTCTGTTTGTTGTTCATTTTTCCTCCTGTCGCCCCAGGTGGATGGATAACAAAACATAAAGCTCACAATCTAGAGAAAAACTAAAACTTATCCATTTATGGTGTGGCCCTACCCATCTTACAAGAGTAAACTATTGGAAAGTTTTTGAGTTGCGTTTGAATCATGTTTAATAAATTTATGTGATATACAGAAAAAATCCTGATTTGTATGGCAAGTTGCTGAAAAATAATCTCAATATATCCAGCAGTGCATTTTTCAAGCCATATGCATACCCATCGCGGTAAGAAAGGTATGTTGCAGTGCCGGTGAATGAACATTTCTGAGTCGCGTCATGTTGGTTTCTGCTATTGTGGTGCTGTTGCAGTTTATTACTGAACTCCTCTGGGACATTGCTGGAGGGTTCGTCGTCGAGAGAATGGATTTTCCGCATGTGAAATGCAATGTATGCATTCTAACATTCATGTGAGAAAACTGCTCCAATGGATTTCATTTTCGTTTCACTCCCACTCTGTCTCTTTAATGTTCAGTCTTGTTTCAATTACAGCTCCACTTAAACTTAGGTGTAACATAGCGGTTTCACTTGACTTCTGAGTGGTTTGATAACATTGTTTTGTTTCTTGAATTAAACGGTAATGGCTACAATATTTTTAATGCAAAAATCTCAGCAAATATGCAACAAAAAACACGAGCTGTTTATTTCAGCATTGCTGAGCTGCAACAACCATATTAAAAACCAGAACCAAGGGTTGGATATTCATTGATATTTGACCCTCTGAGAACATAAGTTTGAGGCACAAGTCGACCATATTGAACTCCGAGATGTTTCACCCTGAACTATCTGCATACGCATCAGTTTATAGAAAAGTAGAACTTCAGAATTTAGGATCATATTTAAACGGGGCACACAGTTATTGCGATCGCATACCTCCTACTAGGCTACTAATATTCGGATTTTATCTATTTAACGGAAATTTGATTGTTGGAAACTTTCATATACCCGAATGAACATTCAAAATTGAAACTTATGATGCCTATGGCTTTCGCAATTCATTTTACTTTAAATATCCACTTGACCAACACCTTGTCGTTCATTTTTGCATTTGTTTTCGGATGTAGAGACCTCAACTGTGCGTCTAGAACCGTTAGGCATCTAACATGCTTGTACGGCTACAGCTAAATTTTGTAAACCACGTTTTACCACTGAAAAA
>JASCZW010007421.1:0-66978 GCA_034211315.2 Aedes japonicus | reverse complement strand
GGCCCGACCAGTACAGCCATAAAACAATTATAAATATATTGATTGCAATATTAAACCAATAGTGCTATTTATCTTGTTCTTTTCAAATGAGTCTTCTTATCATCCTGATATCAAAAGAAAAGAGGACATTAGAGTAATGTGAACGTTATAATATGAAGATCTTGGAAAATTTATCATTTCTGGTGGAAATCTCGATTAACTTAAGAAAGAGCGAATTTTCTGAGGTTTTTCATTCTATTGAAATAAAATCCGAAAAATCTCGAAAACGGTTGCGTTCAGGTGATTTATCATTATCATCATTATTGTTTTTAATGATCTCCAAAATCATATTATTATAATTAATTTTCATTTATAATAATGAATAGCCAAAATTTGAAATATGCACCAAAGTTCACTCTTCAGAAAACTTTTTTATTATAAGAGCGTCCATCCTAGAGTTTTTTTTCAAAACGTGTCTTTTTTCTCAAATTTCCACAAAACAAATTAAAAAATATTAAAAATATGTTTTTTAATATTTGATTTTTAGTATTTATTTTCCGATTTTTCTTTATGAAAAAAAATTTTTTTTTCAGTGTACATTTTTACAAAAGCCTTTTAGTTCTCTATCAACTCCCCCATATAAAGTTTTTCTCTTAATGTAATGGTTTTGAACTACGATTTTTCAAGTAAAATGTTGGAAAAAAACATACACCCATCTCAAAAGTTACTCTTGAATCCAAATAATCTTAACACCAGTGGATTTTTTTTTCAACATACCGAAGACGTGTACCAAGTTTCATCAAAATCGAATATAGTTGAGTTTGGTGACCGACCGATTTGGCGTGGAATCAGTCAAATGAGAAGTATTAATCGATTTAAAAAATATAAAGATCATTAGTTTTCTTGTTGTGCCATTTTTTAATGCTAAAAGCATATCCACATTGTTTCTCTATGGCTAGCAAAAAAAATCATTAATATCGTGAGTCATGAAAATCACAAGTTTGCTCATACTAGAAAATGATCAACAGAAAATGACATTTCGTTCCATGCAGATCAATTGTCAAAATTCCGCTTGGTAATATTGAACAAAATTCCGTAACCTATCTACTTTTTTAGTCGATACTGGCCTTATTATGAAAAAACTAAAGAAGATTCAATTGTAACGCGTATTATTTTTTTGATTTTGTGATATCATCCTTTTCTTCCCTGTAAGGCAGTTTTGTATTCTTGGAGCCTTAAATTCTTAAGCCTCTCCATTTAAAATATTGACAATTTTCAAACGTTGAATATTACCAAGTATTTTTAAAATTTCGACAAATTTTGCTTCTTTTTAATTACTTTATTTTCCATAGGATTACTGTGTAAATATATCTGGCAACACTGGAGCGACCCCCGTATCAAAACAATCATAAATTTATAAGAGGTCATCTCTCTCTGAGCTGGCAGGTCCTGTCCTAGGGTAAAACGAAGGAGCGGGATGAGGAAATTGACGTTTGCAGCAAATTGTGAACTGAACTGTTATTGTTAGTATGTGTACAGATTGCGGAGCTGAAAAAAACATTTTCATGATCGGAAAGCAATCCTCATGCTTTTAATAAGTCCCTGTAATTGGAAACTTTATTCCATGGCTACGAATTTTTCTGAGTCTAATGCTCATTTCTGAAGGTATGTTTCGATAGATCAGAAGTAAGCAGAGAGGTTAACGTTGGAATATAGGCAGCTCTAATTATAGATTACATACAACTTCATCAGATGCCCCCGGCGCTGAATAAACTGCCTAAGACCTGTCCCGTAGCCTATTTCAATTTCAATTTGCCTGCTCATTGCTCTAAGTAATTTTTTTCATCGTTGGCATAGAGACGTATTGTTTTGCTTTTCCTCGTTGCGTGAATTATTTCAAAATATAATCTGTAAGGCAATTAAGCTCTGATGACCCAACAGCATAGCTTTCTGGTCAAATGTCTTGCTCTATTCAAAAAATAGAGTGAATATTTTCGTTTCTATTTGCTCAATTCTTTTTTCCATTTGGCTTAAACAGCTTTGGTGATATTGGTGATGACGATATCTTAGCCGGAAGACTCTTCACGCCAGCCGGGTTTCTTATCCGTATGTAAGAAACACACTTGGCAGAATTCTTATGATTCAAGGTGGCTCTACTAGCATAAACAATTGTTCTGTTCGCACGTGCTTTGTCCGGGATGAGCCTTTTTGAGTTGAAATGAAATAATCAGCGAGTGGACCAACAAAACTTATGAACCAATTCAAGAAAACCTTTTAGTTGAAATAAAACTTTATGCTTTATAGAATTAAACATCGTGTTTTATTGTTGAAAACAAAATGTTTTCTTGAACCAACTAAACGCATTTGCTGTTATGATAAACATTGATGAACTAATACAACAAAACCATTTGATTGAAATAAACGTTCATGCGTCATAGAGCTGAATGTCGTGTTTAATTGAAAAACATATTTTGTTTAGCCTTATATTATTGCCAGTTATCTGCAAAGAGAATAACTCGTTGATAATCTGCTCTAAAATTTTAATTGTTAATGTATAAACTCACATTAGATAAGCTGAGGCAGGGACAGCCAGTTGCCATATCTCTAGCATTGAGACACTTTTGAACAATAACTATAGCAATTGGCAGTACGATATGTGCGCTCATAAATATATTTCCTTAAAACATTAAATTAACCACTTTTGTTTGAATGAAGGTGATTGTTATTAATAAAATATTATTTAAATTAATATCATCATCATAATGATTTTATTGGTTTGATTTGAATGAAATTTTGAATCGATTTGGAACTTTTTTTTATGAATTGGAACAAATAGAAGCTTTGTTTCGAATACCAACAAAATATTTTGTTGATACAGAACAGTGTGATTTTTTTCATTATTATTACCATTTTGTCATTAATTGGATTATCATGATTTATTTTAATATTATTTTGAAATTTTTTCCTCGGCACGTATGGACATACCACGCATCTTTCCTCCCCTGTAGATTTACAAAATGCGTTGTGATTCAAATCTGTTCATTTTAATCAAACTCATTTTACAAAATCTTCTTTTGCAGTTAATGCAACGCAGTAGGCCTGGCCGCTTTTAAGCTTGTATTAAGTCTTTGATATGCAAGCATGAACATTAACAAAAAATAATCATTGGGCGTCATATAACCCAATTATTTCTTGGATCCTTTCTTGTACTGGCTGCGGTTGTATTAGAGCTAGCTAAGAGTCAAGCCAATTTAAAGTAGTTTTTCAGTTCCGTGTACACTTACTTTTAAGCAGAGCACAGACTGGCGCGTTCTTTTATCACAGTCGTTGGAGTAGTCTGGGCAATGTTGCGACAATAACAGAGTGTGGAGGTGTGACTGAAGATATTTTTACATGAAAATTATACTGCATATTTTCCATCCCTATTTAATCGTAAAATTTAGCAAGCTTCAGGATCATCTTTCCATACAATTTATTTTAACGGGGGATGTACCCAAAGACGTTTAGGAAAAATGATTTTTTTATTGTATCAATCGATAGGTTCAAACTCTAAAAAAAAATATTGTAAAATTTAGAAGGCTGATTTGGAAAATTGCTGAAGATATTCCACTTGAAAGTGGAGACCGCAATCTCTTAATGGCATTTTCTCGAAACCATGTTTTTCAAGTTGGCGTAATATTACTACGTTCACACTACTGCTTATATTACGTGACATAGAGTATCTTGATATCAGCAACTATACATCTAGTTTTCACTGGAAATAATGAACGTGTCATTTGATATCAAGATACTCTACATCACGTAATATAAACTGTAGTGTGAACGTACTATAAGTGATTACGAAAAAAGCAGTAAACCAATTTTTTTCATCCAGCATTATTTTTAAGTTGCCTAAAAAGTTCTCTAGATAGACTACGGACATGGAGAAAAAATAATTTTAAGATCATTTTTGCGCAGAAATAGTCGAATAATTTTGCAATAAAATCAATTTATTGTTAAAGTATGATTTTTATAGTTAATGTTCGAATTTGGCAAAGATCGTAGTTTATCTACAACAAGAAACTCTTTTAAGTAAAACAGTGTTTGTTTTTTTTTGTATCAGATAAAATTTGCGGACAGGATATTATACGGCAATTTCTATATCAGCGTCGACAAGATTTACGGGATTTACCAAGAACCAATTAATTTTTCATATTTTTATAATTTATCATGTATGAGTTCACTTTGAGTGTTCATTGGTGTGGGTGTAGATTATGTTTTGCTTCTATTTGATGTGTACGCTTGCACTTTACCGTAAATTCAACAAGACCTTCCCAGTGTCTTCAAAATCGTAGTGTTCGTTACTGAGACATCCGCTCTGGAAGTGTCATCAACCAAACCTCAGGTTCCGCATGGACGGTCTAGAGAAGTTCCGGAAGAATAAGGTCGACAAATTCGCCAATAAGTACTTGGTGTGGCAAACGATCTGTGGGTGCGGCAATTTCAGCAAGCCGTACATAACGACCGTCACCATCAACTGCCAAATATACAAAGCAAAATGCCTCCAGAAGTACTGGTGTACTTCCTCCGGTCTCACAGAGGTGACACTCTGTTTTGGATATCGTGCCATTACGCCAAACCAGTCATGGAAATGGTACGCAACCAGCGATGTTGTTTTTGTGCCGAAAGAGGAAAATCCGCTAAACTCACCAGAACTTTGCCCAATAGCAAAAATTCTTGGCGATTATAAAGGGCAAGCTCCGGAAAACAGAAAGAATGGAATAGAAGGTGGGAGATTGAGTATGGCGCAGATGCGTGCATTACGAGCTGTAGCAAGTTTTCACAGTAGTGGATATTATTAAATAAATACGGCAGACTGCAATAGGTTGGTCTTTGGATATGAATGTTGGATTGGCATGGATCATTTCAGTTGAGACATTGCTAGAGGTATGGTTTATGATGAGAAGTTTACATCATCAATATCACATATCTACGTGTTTAGTTGGAATGATTGACCCTGCTGTTTTTCTGTCGATTTCTACGAGAACTGGATTTTTATTTTCTGATTACGAAAGGTTAATGTCTCATTTTGACATAAAGTAATATTCGATTCCCTTACACATAAATTCATTAATCGGGATATGGAGGGACCATCAGGACACCCGATTGATGAGAAACGTATGGAGAGTGGGATTACCAACTCCCTGATCTCTACAGTTTGTGGAAAGAGAGCGGCTCTTATTTAAATCATACTTCATGATTTGGACGTAAATAAAGTTGTACCGGATTCGAAGATTTCTCAATTATACTCATTATTGGTACACACTTATTTAATTTTTCTACCACCGACATGCCACTTGATTAACAATTTTGCAACAGCGGTCAGATGGTACTGAAAGGGATCACTCCTGTCAATTTCGAATTAACGTGCATTCTAAGGGCATCTTCAGCGGTGGTCTATTTTTTCTAACAACTTTATGCTTAATTTACATCTGCAAAACTTGAATAGAACCAGCTAAAATAGACCAACTTTACGTTCCCCGCACCGGTGTTCTATTTCTTGTTTTTAAAACCACCAACACCCGTGATCTTGTGAATCATTCAACATCAGAGATCAGATTTTTTTTCAGAGATTGCAAATTTTTCAGTAACTTTTGGTCCTGGATTGGTATGACCGAACAATGTATACTGCCAGTAGAGCGTCGTTAGCAGACGACGAGGAATATTTGCTTTTTCGTTTGACTGAAGGTGAGTGTTTGAATGCATGTATGTTTGTCATTTCAACGATATTGGATAATGCTGATTTGTAATGTGGCAACAGAAAAAAAAGCGGAGAAGCACACGCCCTGGAAGACGCCCCAACATCTAGTGTGAATTCCGTTTCTGTCAACAGAAGCTGTTCCAGGACTACTTTAGCGACACGCTTACCTACGGCGAGAAGCACTTTCTGCGGCGTCGTTTCCGCATGCCAAGGGAGATGCTTCCAGAAAATTATGCAACTACTAGAGTCATCTAGTCTAGCGCTCAGTTGCGATGCAGCTGAGAAAGTCGGCCTGAGCCCGTTACAAATATGCACTGCAGCCTTACGGACGTTGGCATACGGTTCCTCAGCTGATTCTCTCGACGAATATGCGAGGATTGGGGAGTCATCCAGCCTGCTGGCCGTGAGGAATTTTCGCAAAACTATCGTGAAGACTTACAGTCCGCAGTATTTGCACCCTCCAACACTGGAAGAGGGGAAGCATTTGATATACTAAAATGCATTCCAAAAATTCGAAAAAATCACACAAATTCAATTAACTTCTCAGAAACTCAGGGAACTTATCCAAAGTTCAGGATGCTTCTTAGAAATTCAAGAAACTGCTCAGAAGTGTATTCCCGGTTATCCCTGATGTTAAGGGAACATTCCATAAAATCAGCATTTTTTTCCTCCAAAAGCTTAGGCTACTTCCCTGACATTCAGGGTATTTTCCAGAAATTCAGGGAATTTTCCATAAATTTCGGAAATTTCTCATCATTTCATGGAACTTTCCAAAAGTAACGGGTTCCTTCCAGAAGTTCAGGCAACTATCCAAAATTTCAGGAAGCTTCCCAAAAGTTTGGAAAACTTCAAGAATCAAGAATTAAAAAATTAATTACTTTATTAATGTTTAGTCGATTTTGCAGTGCTTCCATCATATCACAATCTTAGAGACTTCTAAAAAGTTCTCGCAAGATTCAGCACCATCTCGAAAATGCTATTTATTTCACAGAAATTCCACCAACTTTTTGAATGTTTTGGAAATCGACCAACCACTCGTTGGATTTTTTTCTACAATTTCTCGTTGATGGATTTTTTTTCGCATTGAGTTTTTTTTTCAATTTTGCGTAAATTATTAAAATATTTGCAAATTTTTTGTCAGGGTAAGCAATAAAGGAAAATGTAATAAATGGAAAATACTAATCTTTCCTCTCATTTCTAGTTACAGGTATTCCACTAAACAGCTCTCACCTTCTAGAATTCTAAATATTTGTGAAATTCTGCTTGTTACTATGAAAGGTGTACCAATTGGAAGTCCAAATAAATTCAGGAAAACTAAACCTGCTTCTCAAAGTTCCGGTTATTTCCAAAAAAAAATCTATTCCGTGGATGATCAGCAAACATTTTGGAAATTTAACCAAGTTTACCGAAACGATGAGATTTTTTTGGAAATTCAATGCACATCTCTTCTCAAAAGAGAGCGAGCAGCCTCATGATTATCTTGAATACGTTTATTTAAGTTTATTCCGAGAAGTTTAGCCAACTTCTGTCAAGTTCATTATATTTCCTCCCAATCTTCATAGATAATTCGAAGTCTATAGTAATTTAGAAATTTATTTTTTAAGAGTTCATTAAGTTTCTAGAAGCTTAAATACGTTCTGACCAATTCACATAACTGCCAAGAAGTGCATAGGATTTTCTCAAAGCTGTAGAATATGCAATTGAATAATATAATATTTAAAAACGATTCCTAAATGATTTTTCGAACATTTCTTCCGATAAAAACGAATTAACTCTATCTTCAGGATACCATCGGTTTCCCCCAGAATCTACAATTTAAAATGATAAACCTAAATATTCCGAATTCCCCTGTAAACCTGCCAAAAGTTACTATATAAGAAGCCACTCGAAAATTTATCTGTAAGAGCTATTTGCGATCATGAAATATCCATCAATAAACCGATTGTTAACTTTGTTTGTTGACTGTTCAATTCCGAGAGCCTCATCATGTTGAACTAGTCAGCGTTTTCCGGAAAAAACATTGGCTGTAAAAAACGAAGAGAACCATTCGTTATCCATGAATGAAACGATGAGGCAATTGGCTATCACCGGGAGCAACTTGAGGTAATTATCAGCATCCGAGGAAAGCAACACCACTTTCTGTCCGGCGCCTGCATCATCCGCACCAAACACGGCCACTTTTCGGTTCATAAATATACCTCAGAATACACTCAATAAAGTTGAGTTTTAGTTTAGTAAAAGCTGAAATTTTACTCATTAATTGGTATTATCAAATAGCGTGCAGTGTTCTGGGACTTCTTTTGAATGGCTACAAGAATAGATCAAAACATATAGGGTAAGGGGATGTAATGTTAGCCTAGCTCCTTCGTTCGGCCTATGTATCAAAAGTGTCATAAATTCAGCGATAATCAACAAAACTATGTTGCTATAAGGATTACCGATGTAATCCGAAGCAATTGAGACAACATTAATCAACTTATAGTTGTTCACTTTCACGTAATTTTCGATTTCATGCACTTTTGAGGCATCATGATATCACTGTTTATGCTGAACAGATGATGTACACGATCTTCAAGTGATATAAATATGGCTTAATTGAATCGATAAAGCGAGTAATGCAGTCTGGATGTACAGAAAATAGTAACACGTTACAAACTATCTGTTCACATAGCTGAAATTACAATGGTTTTACACGAAAATCGTAGACCCAATGTTGGGGACACATTTTTTTGTATGTTCCCATATATGGCCTGTTGTATCAATAACGTAGTAAAAAGGGTGTTATTGGTAAAATTTGAGTGGAAATGCATGAATTTGCGGTTGTTTATATACAAGTGACTCGTTTTAACACGAATCGTAGGAATAAAGTCATTGTATAGTGAATTACAATGTTTTCATTATTGAATGCCTGATAAACATATATGAACATCATTTAAGTGTTTCGAAGTAGTTTTACTTTAGATTGATTTGTAAAAATTTGTGTTCAGTAAAGTGAATACAGCTGGGTATGCCTTAATTCATAAAATAAGGAGAAAAAAAACCTTACAAAGACTGTATTAAGTAATAAATCCATCGAATGGGACGAAGTTGCATCCATGAATAGACCCAATCTGGCGCCAGTAGACCGACATTAAATCCATATCCCTCGAATGTTTCTGAGTTTATAAATAGAGTTGTGTAACTTTTCATGATACATACTACCAAATGTCTTATCAAACTTATCTTAGCAAGTGTCTAACTAGTTGAATCGCGCTTACAGCTTGAAAATTTTATGAGTTATAATTAAAAATATAATCGATGGTTGCATAATAGGCTGAGTCAAGGGACACATACCCTACCAGATTTAAAATGATGCAAAACAGAGCCGATGTAAAATAAAATTTACAACACCGATGCAGCGATGTTTTTGCGTATAGACTTAAAAAATAAATCCAAACTACGGTTTGGACCACCGTTGAAGATGCCCTAAGCGTATCATATTTGTACCCATCCAGCCGACACTCTTTTGATAAGATGACATAACAGTATGTGTGCAATAACCGTTCTTTGGCGTTTGCACCTATACTACCATGAAAAACAAGCAATGAGATGGATACTTAATTAAAAAGATCCAATATGGGCAGCCACGTCAGTTTGTCGGTGGTTTCAGTGTCTAATAATAAGATTTTATCATGGATTATAACAACCCCGGTGGATAACACCCTACTAGAGCCAACGGTTTTAAGCATTTTAAACTTACGTCAAGTTAGACTTTAAACAGCTTCCTGGACAGGAATTTTATTCGGCAACCGGACAGTAAAAGGTGGCAGATATTTTCAAGCACATTAAACTGTCAAAGTTCGCGAAGAAATATCTGGTGAAGCAGGCCATCTGTACCGGTGGCTCGAAGAGCAACGTTTGCATTGCGACCGGAACCGTCAACCAGGAAATTTATTTGAGAAAGTGGGTACAAAACCGTCTACTGCCTTTCCTGAAGCGACATAATTGATCCGTTCTGTTTTGGCCGGATTTGGCAGCTTGCCATTAAGGAAAAAAGGCCATGAAGTGGTATGCTGCCAACAACGTTCCAGGGCAAGAACCCTCCCTACACACCAGAGCTCAAGCGGAACCTTAAGAAGACTCAAAAAGCTGCAGTGAGCGAGAAAATTAGCGTTCTGGCAAATAAAGTGGACAAGGACATTGTATAAGATCTTATGGCAGATCTTAAACGAAAGACCTGGCAATTCGCATTCGGTAGAAAGGAAGCTTTGCTGAATACTTCTCCTGTATTCTGTATTGAAAAATAAAAATAATTTGACTTATCAATAAAAACTTTGATCGACTCACACACATTACTGTTTGACCAAATTTTGATCGGAACACCCTTTATTCAAGCTGAAATTTGGCGACCGACGGAGGAATTATGAGGGAATTAACAGTATCATTCCCTAATTCAGCCGATTCTATGGACGAAGCCAAGTTGAAAAATTCAGGAAAGCAGTTAGTTATTTAATATATGAAAATATTTTTTAGAAAACCACTCGCTACCAGCATTCCCGTGGTCTTATAAAATTCCATAAAATAATCGGTTCAACTGTTTACTGTGAATATTTTCAAGAAACGAAAATCAAACAGTAATTAAGTTCCATTTGGTTTGAGTTTCACGATTAAATTGGGAAAAAATATGGAAAATACTATGCATCTATACAAATACTATTGTATCACTTATGCCCTTTTTGCTGTAATGAATTTTTGTACATTTTGCTGAAAATTTCCGGCTCCTCTAAAAGGAACTCTATGACTCTAATTGGAACTCGCCTGTACCTGTAGCAATGCAGTCATGTATAGTAAAAAACAGATCATTATATTTTTCCTGATGTCTTTGAAATTTTTTGTAGGTACTCGAGTTATCGTTATTAATTCAACACCTGCCTGTCAATTTATTGTTTCATACCTCATAAACAAATGCTCGAAAAGTAAACAATGCCACCTGTATAAACAGCATTATCAACAAAACTTGTGCACATATTCCTATATCGTCACCTACATTAAACGATCGGAGAAATTCAATTAACGTATCCCAAGCCGAGGCCACACAGTGGGAAAGCCCTATGATTCCTACAAAGCTTCGGTCCTGCTTAATATCCCAACAAGTCGAAGGTTATTCCTCCTCTTGTGTATTCACGCATCACAGCATATTCGCGTAGATTTTCCCATAGCTAGGGGCTCCTCTTTTTCCGAAAAATAAATAACTAAAAGAAACGCTGTAGTAGAGCAAGCGTCCTCAATATCTGCGCAGACTGGCATTTTTTCATTGCTCACAGCCACTTTGTCACCTATCCAGCGGGAGGTCGAACTCCCTGCGGGATATCGCCGATGACAACGACGAAGCAAACGACACTATCAATAAACTTGGGCGTCCCAAAATTCCACCAACAGCTCCACCAAATCTGCGTCCGGCGTTCGGTGCAAGCGCACAGTTGTACCACTGTGGGCCAAAAATAATTAAAAATAAAATCCTCCTATTTCATGTGGGTTGAACTATTTTCATTTAATTCCATTATCATTTCATATACGATACGAGCATTTCTTCTACTACATGCATACTACACCAGTATTGAAATAGAACTAAAAATGCATGACCACTTCCATCAACCGGTGAAGCCACTGTGCAGCGCGATCCATGATAACTAGACAAAATAGTCAAAAGGTCGAAAGTAACATTTGTAAACAATGACTTCTAGCGTATTTTTCTGTAACCTGCTTGCTCCTACAAACTAAATAGCACCAGAAACAGATAGAGGGAGTTATTACCTTCCCGCCGGTAGTGAATGTAGATGTTAGCAACCTGCAATTTCTAGGAAATTTACGTTTTAAGTCATTGTTTACAATTGTTACTTTCGACCTTTTGACGATTTTGTCTCCATAAGCGCAGCCAGCAGCCAACAGCCAACAAGGACGCGCGCTGCGCACTCCATCGACACGTGGGGGGTGGTTTACGATTGATGGAAAAGTGAAAAAGGTGCGAGTAGGTGGGACCTCATTGGCTTCAACAGCGACAGGAACTAAGAGCGTCACGCTGCATTCGACCGAGGCAGCCGGTTTCGACAGCGAGTGAAATAAATGACAAAAACTTCGATTTATGGATTTTTCAGCCTCTGCTTTCGTTTATGGCCCCGGTGCGAATATGGCTGCTGTTATGCATAAATTTGCGCCGGGTAGGTTGGTGATGGGGACCGTTGAAGGGCATATATGCATGCATGCACCGAGAAGCAACAGGGAGAGACTACATGTAGATAGTAGTGAATGCATTTTTCAATGTGTGCAATTTTCTTCCGTGTTTCACGTGCCTTGAAAGAATATGGCGAGAGAAGTGGTTCGTGTATAAATGGCTATAAAATGTGAAAAACAAGTTGAAGCATTATCAACTTCATTAAAGTCATGCTTTCGATTCAATTCGATTGACATTGAGGGAGGTAAGCAAAGAAATGGCGATGTTTAGTACTTATTTTGTTCCAAATGATAAGATTGAAGCTAACAATAAAAACGAATCACGCCATGATCTGTTGATGTTTGATTATTGTCAGTTAAAAGTTTATTGTGGATAAATTGAAAGCACTTAATATCCAAAAAAAAAAATCATGTTCTAATCATTATATTTTTTTCAATTGATTTGATACTCACTAAATTCTATTGTGATATCCGAAAATTTACTTAATCACTTGATTAAAACAAATGTTTACCTGTAATGAAACAAGAAAAATAGAAAAAATTAAAGATTTGAAGCAAGTTTTGGAAAAGTAGATGCTAGAAAAAAGTAATGAATGGAACTATTATTGTTTCGGGTGTGTGTAAATCGAATTTCTAGCTCTGACCTTTTAATTATTATTTTTTCAAATTAGTTGACGTGTTGCAGAAAATAACCTAAAAGTTTTTAACGCGCTGCGAAATAGAGAGTAGCATTTAATAAAAAAAAGTTCTCTTTGTTGGGTTTCATGCCTTTTTCTTTTCATTATTTTAGAGATATTCAGCCTTGGCTTAAAAAATCTTTAAATGGACTTAACATAGCTATGTTATGTGTACTATCAAGTAATTTTGGGCTGCTAATTTCAAATATGCTATCCAAATTGTCGAACTTGGTCACACCACCAAAATATGGCCACTTTATGGTCCCCTGGAATATCCCGAATGCGCGACAATCTCTAGTGCATGAAATAAATGGTGTTCCTATCAAAATTTGATCAAACATTGATGTGTGTGAGTCGATCAAAGTTTTTGTTAATAAGTCAAATTCTTTTTCTTTTTCAAGTTATACAGAATACAGGAGAAATATTCAGCTAAGCTTTCTTTTGGAATGCGAGTTGCCGGGTCCTTCGTTTAACACCTGCCATAAGATTTTGTACAGTCTCCTTATCCGCCAATTTTCCTTGAACTGTTTCACGCTAACAACAGCTTTTTGAGTCTTCTTAAGGTCCGCTTGACGATGGCCCAATATTGTTTGATTGGGCGGAGCTCAAGTGCGGAAGGGTCCTTTTCCTCGCACTACTTAAACGTTGTTAGCAGCATACCACTCCATGGTCTTTTTTCCGTAATGGCATCTAATCCGGCTCAAATAGAGCGGATCAATTGTGCCGCTTCAGGAAAGGCAGTAGACTTTTTTTTGTAGGCACTCGCTCAGATAAATTTCCTGGTTGACGGTTCCGATCGCAATTTTAACGTTGCTCTTCAAGGCACAGGTACAGTTTGGACAGTTTAATGTGCTTGAAAATATTTGCCACCTTTCCCCGTCCGGTTGCCGTATAAAATCCCTGTCCTGGAAGCCCTGGCTGTCTAGGAAGCCGTTTAAAGTCTGCCTTGACGTAAGTTTCATCATCCTGTACCATGCAATCAAACTTCGTCAGCATCGTCGTGTACAACTTTCGCGATCGTGCTTTGGCCTACGTGTTTTGTTTATCGTCGCCAGTTTCTGATAAGTTGACAGTCCAGCTCAATTTTTTGCTCTATCCACGGTTCCTGGTGCCACTCCCAGCTTTATTACGGCATCTCGGACGGAGAGGTTGGGGTTCCGCTCGAAACAGCGGCAACTCTTCTTGTCGTCGCTGTGGCCTCCGAGTTTCGATGGTCCCCCGATCCAGCTTTCCTGACTGTCGGCAAACGTTCACCGAACACTTTTAATTCGTTGGTAACAGTTGATTTAGCCACATTCAACAATTTCGTCAACTTGGCGTGAGAGTAGTTTGGATTTTCGCCATGCACGTGCAAAATTTTGATGCGTTGCTTCTCTTCCCTCGACGACATTTTGATAACTGAAATGCTAATCTCACAATCAAAAGAGAGGCATGATGCTACACGTGCAAATATTCGAAATGAGGAGTGTGCAAATATTTTTAATGCACGATGAAAGGAAATGCGTTAAGTTTAAGTCGACCAAATTTTGGTCGAAACATCCTTTATAAGAAGTAAAGCGATGTGGAGAACAATTTATGGCTCTGATTAGGGTCTTATTATTCCACTTTCAATTGAAAATCGTCGTGGGACGATGAACTTAACATTCATCCCTTTCAATTGAAGCACATTATCTCCTTTTGACAGCCACAAAACAATCGTCAAACAAACATTTTCGACTAAGCTTTTTATTCATGTTGTTCATGTGTTTATCTTCGATGTCAAATTGGTATGAAGTAGGAATTCATTTCTGAGGTATTCATTATTTTTAAGACTAGATACAGTGCAATCAGATAGAGTAATTGTAGCACTACAAACAATAATAAATAATCGTTTAATGAAATGATAAATGAAATCGCTGATATTTTAGTTACTTTTAAGCGATTCCTTTTGTTTTCACAGCTCCAGCGCAATTTTTTTTTCCATCGGCCTATTTCCTCACATGGTGACAATCACCGACGCCAGGAAGACGACTCCACCACAAGGACCCTACCTATCGACTCATAAATATGGGCCGGGATCAACGGCTTTACTTCCCTTCCGAAGAAAGCGTGACCAGATTTTTTCGCCTAAGAAAAGCCACCGACGTCGACTGGGATTGAACCCAGACTCACTGCCCAAGTAACACACAAGTTCTATAACGGTTGAAAATACCTTTATATGACTATATTTGGTTATATAGAACATTATTCAACGTAAAAACATGAAGATGTGTTACTAGGGTGGGGTGCCAAGTAGCAGTCACGCTTACCACTACACCACTGACGCCGGCAACTCCAGCGCAAATGCAACAAATACAATTTCAATAAGTCACCAAATTATTAGAAACGCGCTTGCCAGCTCGAGTTGATTTAAGTAGAGTAAGGAGTGTATCGAATATAAGCTATCCACATACATTTGCGTTATACGCATGTATTTGTGATGGTTTTTTATGCTCTGAACACTGCATGCTGTGCGTTTGACTGTCAGTTTTCTTTTGTTTACTTGTTTGTGCGGTTCAAATTCTGCGTTTTCAAAATGTCGCGTATTGAAAAAGAATGTCAATACGTGATTTGGCCAAAAAAGCAGGAACGAGTGTTGGAATGATCCGCGTATCAAGAGGCGAAACCACCTGAAGACCTACAAGAAGCAGAAAATCTCGAAACAAAGTGCAGAACAGAAGAAGCGAGCAGCAACAAGGGCCCGGAAATTGTATTCGCGTCTTTTGCAGCGTCCGGATGCATGCGTTTTGATGGACGATGAGACCTATGTAAAGGAGGACTCAAAAACCCTTCCAGGTCCACAATACTTTACTGCCGTCGTTGGGGAGGATGTGAGCGATGCGGACAGGTCGATTGAAGTGGAGAAATTCGGTCGAAAGGTACTGGTATGGCAAGCAGTATGTTCCTGTGGTTAGAAGTCAACCATTTTTTACACTACCGGAACTATAAATGCGGAAATCTATCGATCTGAGTGTCTCCAGAAGAGATTGTTGCCTTTATATAAGAAGCATAGTACACCTCCACTGTTTTGGCCGGATTTAGCGTCGGCTCACTATGCCAAAACCACTCTCAATTGGCTTGCGGAAAAGGGTATTGATTTCGTTGAGAAAAATATCAATCCACAGGAGTTCAAAAAAATTTGGGCGCAAGCGTCCAAAAAATGTGATGCAACACTTGTCTGGAACTTGATGAACAGCATTCGATCCAAAGTTCGAAAATTCGTGAAGGAATAACTTAAATTTCATCCGGTCTTCATTATGTTCAAGTTTAACCTCGTACAGTAAAGGATCAATTTTTTGTATGAATAAAATATATAGCTTATTTAGCTTTTTTTCGATACACATTTTACAGCATTGCGTGCATCGTCAAATGAAAATACTTCTAGCAACACTGGCACGCATGTTTCGTTGTGTTTGCGGGAGATGAAGTCAAATCAATTTCAACAAACCTGATTCACGGTCGTTCACCACGTCGTTTGAACCAAGCTTGAATTTCAATTGAAACGCTTTCGACGGTGGCTGGATCGCAAATGGATTTAAGCTTACCCACGTTGAGTAAGATTTATTCACTGCACGAAAGCTTATTTAAGTGGAGTGAAATGAATACAAAAGCGACTCATTTTCATTCAAATGCTTCGACGATGAACGGCCCTGGCTCTGAGTAGCCATTGCATGGTTTTACGGAAGATTCGAAGCAACCGTAAAATTTGACAATTCAGCAAATCAATACCAAAAAGTTTAAGTGGATCATATTTGATTGGTTTGTTCCCTTTTGGAAAAAAACATCAGTCTAATTTTTCATTTAGTCATTAGGTTGACCCATTTTAGGACCTAAAACAATAGATTAGAAAATACATATTATACATCATCATCCTGAATTTGATCAAAAATAATGTTAGCTATTTTGCTTCGTTTTTCTTCATGGTTCTAACGTTTGCATTAAAAAAAACATTTTTTACGGATGGTGATACAAAAAAGCTAAGACAGATAATTTTCTCATGGCAGGTAATTATTTATGTTTTCGAGCAAAAAAATTCTACGCCCTTGCGCGCGGCCTTCCGGCAGTTAACCGGAACATTCGCCATGGAGGACGAAAACATGCATGTAGGCATGTTTTTGAGTTTTTTCTTCGTTTTATTTATCAATTCCTCCTCAGTTTTCCCGACTAAATTGTTGGGTTGATTTTACGCCGCAGGTTTGCCCAAAAATTCTCAATGGGACGCAGCTGGGGGACGTTCGACGGGTACACCGACTTAGGTACCACATCGATATTCAGCCGATCCATCTCCTCCAACGATCGCTTTGAGTAGTGGGCCGACGCCAGATCCGGCCAGAACACCGCGTCTTCGCCCTTCTGGTATTTCTTGATGAACGACGCAACGGCCGGCAGCCATTTCGTACTATATATTTCGCCGTTCACGACCAGTACGGAGCGAAAGAAAAGCGGCTTTGACATCCCCTTCTCGCTGATTGTCAGCCACAGCAGCACTTTCATGGGGAACTCGGGTCACCGGGAAAATCGGGTTGACCATTTTATTCAGCTGCGTCATTGCCTGGAGCTCCAAAACCAGTGGACGCGACATCCGTTTCCTGACATGTATGTTCATATTCGCCAGGTACCTTTTCACTCTTTGGCCGGTTGAACCGACCTCCAGGCCAAGTGCACCCAGCGATGTAGCCACTTTTCTCTTGGTCTTCCTATTTATCATCCTTTGGAGCTTCTTGTCGCTCAGGATCGTCGGCCGTCCGGAACCGGGCTTTCTTTCGATGGTCTGATTGTTGTCTAATAGTGTCAAGATGTTGTAGATGCCCCCGCTCCGGCATCCGGTATCCGGCGTCCACAAAGTGCCGCAAGATGTCTGCTTTCGACGCGGCGGGATGCCGTTCTTTGAACGCGCACACTTCTGAACGGAGTTGCTTCACTGTTTTTGCCATCACGGTTAGAGTTGGACTGATAGAGCTGACAAATTTTGTCTGCTGACTCATGGGTTACTATGATTGATGCTGCATGGGTGTAGGGTCCATTTTTTTTAAATGCAAACGTTAGGTAAAGATCGAAAATCTGCTTTTAAATGTAAGATGGACACATCAAAGATTTTAGCTTGCAATGAATAATATGATATCATCAGCAAAAATATTGATGTACAGAATACATTAAATAGGCCACAATACACTCCGTTGTTGTACGCCAAGGCTTTTCAACACTGGGGTCGAAATAAAGTAATTGAAAGCAGTCGTTTGAGTGGTGTCTGAATTACTTCCAAGAAGTTTTTGTAAAAAGTCCGAAAAACCAAAGCGCTTGATTGTTTCTAGAGCAAGTTGTTTCAAAAGTGCGTTCCAGAAACAAAACAGCAATCTACCCTATACTCTTTTTTTTCCTTCTTAATAACCCCAAATTTAGCGCTGTTTTACTAATGACCCCTGACTGTTCTAGCACGATCATTTATTACTATTATTACTATCAGAATCAACAAATGATGCGTGGGACTAATGCCTTCTTCTTCTTCTTCTTCCCGGCTATTTTTGACGCTCATTAAATGAGCTTTTCCACAGTTATTAATTGAAAGCTTACTTTGACAACACCAATGCACAAATTCGTATATTGTGTGGTAAGCACAATTACACTCTATGCCCAGGGAAGTCGAGAAATTTTCCAACCGAAAAACTCATGGACCCGTCGGGAATCAAACCCGCCGCCTCCAGCTTTGTAGCCCATGCGTTTACTGTCTACGTTTACCGCTAAGCTCCGTTATACATCCTCAATGTATAATAACTGGTGATCCCAAATTAAGGCTGTACCGGGGCCAGCCGCACCCGATTGCAAGTCAAATAAGGAAAGGATAGGAATATGCTGACGTGATATTCGTTTTTTTGAAAGCCAAATACACTTCTTCACGCGACAAAAACACTAGAATGTTCAATAACAGAGTTGGGTGACAGTATGGTTCGTTGTGGTCAACGATAAAGAAAGACAAGGTATTTTTTGTTGTTGATTAAGGGACTTTAATCTCTCGGTCATTTGCCGCAAAAAGACAAGGTAATTTATAGTATAGCTTGAGAGCCAATTTAGACCGATTTATACCACCTGCACGGATGCTGTTACAGCCCCTCACTAAATGGGATAGTGGATTACTCGTTACAAGATATGGTGGTACGAGAATAACGATCAAAAATATGGATCACCGGGCCACCACATCCGGCAAACTACCACATCTCACCGGGAAGCCAGTTTTTTTTATGTGCTCACTCGATCACTCACGCTTCCAAACAATAGTTAACCGAAATAATAGAAAACGTGATATGCCGAAAACCGTTGACAGCCAATAACTGGCGCAGGCTCTTTGTTTTTCGTACACTTTTAGTTTACACAACTACATTGTACAAATTATTTTACTATTGGAACTGATATCTGCAACAATATTGGGACCATCGGATGCGCGAATTGGTGAATTTTTGATCGAACACTTTTCATCAAGTTCCGAACAAGTGTTTCATCATTCTTTTTGAACTCCTTCATATTCTCAGCTGTTTTATCAGTCTTTTAAAAAAAAGCTCTTCACAATCGCCCAATATCGTTCGATGGCCCGACGCTGAGGACAGTTTGGCTGATTGCTGTCTTTCTCAACGAAATCCATACGATATTCTGTGAGCCAATTGATTTGGCGGAATTCCTGCAAAAATAAAAAATCCAGCCAAAATAGTGGAAGGGTACTATGCTTCTGATATATAGGCATCAACTTCTTCAGCAGACACTCAGATCTATGGACCTCGGCATTGATTGTTCCGGTAGTGTAAGAAATGATAGGCTTCATACCGCAGGAACATAGTGCTTTCCGTACCAGCACTTTTCGACGGCTTTAGGACGGCTATGTAATATTGTGAACCTGGAAGGGTTTTGAGTCCTCTTGGCATAGGTCTCGTCGTCCATTATAATACATGTATCCGGTCGCTGCAAAACTAGCGGATACAATTTTCGGGCCCTGTTGATACGCGTTGCTTCTGTTCTGCACTTTGTTTGGCGATTTTTTGCTTTTTGCAGGTCTTCATGTTGTTCCGTTTCTCGATACGATGAAACATTCCGACGCTGATTCTCTTTTCATTGGCCAAAGCACGTATCGATAGGGATTAGTTTTTTTGAATTAGAGCTGATCCAGTTTAGGATTGAAAGATCCGGGATTTCTGCCTTTTTCTGGCCGTTTATCCAAAAAAACACTGTTCCCCAAACTTGGTTATGATGGATTTTACACTCGTTTCGCCAACTGTTGCACAGCTACACTTTTCACGTAGTCATATCCCAACTAACATTTTTCATTACATAAACGCTTCATTGGCAATACGTATACAACGTTAAACTGAGTAATGGTTAAGTAGTGGTTGCACAAGCGCCCAGCAAATATTTTCACAGGCAAATCTGGCGAATCTACCCAGCTTCATGGAAACGCAAAAATAGTAGCTTTTGCACAGCCTTTAGAAAACCCGTCATGCGGTATATGTAATCGGTTTATAGCCTAGGAAGCTTTTATCCAAAAATTATACAACTTATTACGTAGCTGTTCTCAAAGACAGTACTTTTGAAACGCATATACAGCATATTTATTTGTTCATAGCAATTTCTATTTTTAGAACTGTGGTAAACAGCTTCTTTTTGCTAGTCTTAACACGTTGATATAAACGCTTATACATTGTTTCTATACAGAAATCGAAAAAATATGTACGTCAAAACACGGTTTACAATACTCGTGGACGATATTACGGCAATGGTACTGTTTTACCGTTGTAAAGCGCAATTAACATTTAACTAAATGGATTTTTTGTATTATAATGTTTATATAGATGTATATATTTATATATTGTTTACCCGTGTACTTACCAGATTCGAACTCTGCACCTTCACCATGAGAACGGTGACTCTATCCTCAGATCCATATCAGCTGTGAGGAATTGCAGTACCCGTATTCAAAGTGCTCAAACCATATTTTAGTTCTAATAATGCTGAACAACAGCAATTGCTGAAGCTCTTTACGAACAGGTTCATACTGTTTTGAAAATCAGTGTTACCGAGATTCTTATAATCTAAACATGATCACCATCCATTTTTCGTTGCTATCTGTGCCACGCTCGGATTCATTTGTTATAATTTTTTTAAACGACAATTTCATTTATAACTGTTGTTATAGATTGCTATATTAATCATTGCTATATTAATGGTACAATGATGCATAGAATGACAGTACTTGCCTATAAAAAATATTTGCACATTGTACAAACAGTTTCCCCCGAGTAAATCCTAACAGATAATGCAAATAATGCGTCCGCAGTCGACTAGACTAACAAATAAATGACAATCGTCAACACCGCCGACGGTTGCAACGATTTTCAACCAAAATTAAGTTGAAAATACTCAGCCGCTCATTGCGCGAAGAGAACGTGATGATTGAGTAGCTTCAACTTAAAATTGAGTTGTTTTGATCTTCAAATTAAAATATAAACAAGTTAGGTTTGGAAATACAAGTTAACAATAGCTAATGGTCCTCATTAAATGTTCAAGCATTGTTGATAATATAGATCTATAAGCAAATAACGAATGACGATGTTGTAATTCACGACATAAACAAACCTGCCAAATATTTTTGTTTAAATTGGAATAAAATATCGAACACCAAAATAATCATAAGTGACTAGATGGGTGAATTCTACCTACATCAATTTTTGTATTCACCCAACTGCTAACCTCACTTGACAGAACTCAACGTTGAGTTTTTTTTACTTAATTTTGGGTACTTTTTTCTTAGCGTGTACACTTTCGATTGACATCAATCATTACGCGTGTATAGTCTCGTGGGATTGTGGCTCGGCTCTGGATGCCGAGGTTCATGGTTCGAATCCCGATTGCAACTTTTTTTTTCATGTGAGGAAAATATTCATACGATCGTCATATGAACTTCTTTCTATTAGGGAATCGTATAAAACTAGCAATAATGTCTTCTGGCAAATTTCCATATAATATTCGAATGAGTTCCTCTCGATTTGTTCGCTCAGTGTACTTATACAACATTTTATACAGCTATAATCACTTAGCTGTATAGCGGCTAAGGTATTTTTAATATAAAGGCTTTTGAAAAGCTATAACAAAGCCAACAAATAAAACTGTGTAAGAGAACACAGAATGATCATTCAAAAGCTTAACCGACTAATTTCTTAGCTACATAAATGAGCTGTGCAAATGCAGACAAACATTGTTCGCATAAGAGCTTTCTTTTCAAAGTATGCAACCTAGAGCTAAATGTTGTGTTAAAGCTGTGTTACATTACGCATAAGTACTGTATCGATTTTTTAATTCTGCTTATTACTTATTCAGCTTCACTTGCTTTTATACAATTATAAAACAGCTTATAAGTTCTTAACTTCGGCTTAGGCAACTAAAAATGTTAGTTGGGATGTCCAAAATCTTAATTTTCACGTCGTTATCAATTTGAAACCGTGCAAACATGTAAACCAACAAAAGATGTCAGTCAAACGCACAGCATGCTATGTTAAACACATTACAACCATCACAAATACACGCGTACAATGCAAATGTTATAGGTGGATAGCTTATTTTCGATACCTTCCTTTATGAGCTTATTGTTTGATTTCAATCTTGGTCTCGTTTGGTTACTATGGTAATCCTCTGGATCAGAGAACTTTGTTTATAGCGTTCGTTATCCTGCATTAGTTCTCTCAATACAGATCACAGATTATGTACATTGATCCCTATGAACAAATGATTGTTTCACCATAGCACATACATTCTGTGAACGAGACAATTTTCCAATCCATCGTTATGGTAATGTAACATATCAAAAGTCAGAACTATAAAACGCTGCAGGTCTGCCAACGTATCCTTCGTCACATTCCAGCAACGTGAGAACCACCATAAAACGGGCACATTAATAGCTATCTGGTTCTGCATAATAATGCCATTGAATTTTACTTCCACCGACGACGGTGCATGCTGTCTTCCTCGTTCCGGTTAAAACAGTGGTCCAGGCATTCAGAATCATCGCATTATGGCACCAACGATGTCAACGAATGATCTCCTTCTGTTGTGTCCTGAAACAGCTTTATATCCTGGCAGATGTGCTTTTGTTGCACTTTACCTTTTTTTCTATTTAACGGCAATGTACTTGGTTTCTCTGCTGTCGAGCCATGCCGCACCACAATTATCCACAATGGAAAACCGCAGCTACAGCATCATCATCACCATCATCATCATCATCATCATCATCATCATTATGCTGCCATTGTGCACTCTTGGCAGTGTGCGTGCGTGTGGGTTCTGTATGGATATTTCATCAATGCAATGCAGGGTGAGCTTTTTCATGAGTTTTCTAAACATGGAAACTGTCATCGCGCTATATTGTACCCAGTTCAAAACCACACCAACCGAAAGTCATTTCAATACCAATAGATCAATGCGCAAACGCCTCCAGGTCGTCTCTCGTCACAATCACGCGGCAGACCAAGCTCCAAATGGCTCATCTAAACGACTCGCTTAGCTCGAGGAAACGGTGAACCTCTCGAGTTGAAACAATCGAACCGATTACCGGTCTGTATCCCTGAAGGTGTACGCCACTGCGTTCCATACTGAGTATTCTCGGTACAGCTCGAAACCCGAAAAAACAAT
Organism: Aedes japonicus; assembly: GCA_034211315.2. NCBI lineage: Eukaryota > Metazoa > Arthropoda > Insecta > Diptera > Culicidae > Aedes > Aedes japonicus. The sequence continues at coordinate 43,689 of JASCZW010007421.1, read as the reverse complement.
TGATTTAATCAATTTTACTCCTTTTCCGTATGTCAACGAGTTCCGCATCTAGTTAAATCCTTTTGGTGCTAGTGCATTTTTCCAGTTTTCAGTTGCAACGATTATTCTACGGCAACATCGAGCGATGAAGTTTATCACCTACCAGAAGAGTAAGCTATTTTCCCACCCATGGATAAATGGATTCGCACTAGTATGTTCCGGTTTGGCATCATTATTCTAGCTCTGTGTCGGTAGCAGGGAAAGCCATAGTGGTCACCTTTTGCTATGGAGGTTTTGTGAGCCTACCGTTTGCGCTTTCAATAGGCTTCCTATTGATAGAAACTAGGCGGTGAGGGAGAGGTCACAAAGTTCGATTCGTTGCTATTGGAAATACATTGGAATCAGGGTTGAATTTAAGTTTAAGGGGTTCTTTTCCGTATAACGTCCTTCTTTGATGACAATCGGACAAGTTTCCCTAACGATTGTGTCAAATATTTTTAATTAGCTTCTAAAAAGAACTAGTAAAGTTCGACTGGAAAATTTTCTTAAATATTTAGGTTCAGACTATAGCTCACGGTTAAGCATAATCATGGAAATATTAAGAAGAAGATTTATTTCAGTACCGAATGAAATTATTGATATAAAATAAGAAAATATGTAGAAAAAGTGAAACTTGCCATTTGAAGTTGTTTTTCGGAATGACTTTTTCTCTTGACTAAAAAGGGTTCAAGCCACCATGCAACCATTGCCTTCAAATACCGGTACATACCAAATTTGGTTTCACTTGCTTGATTTAGTTCTTGAGAACTAACAGAAGACGGAGGGGTTTCAACTCCCCATAGAAACATTTCTCGATTTAAAAAAACCCCACCTTCCAAATTTGATTCATTTTGCTTGATTTGTTTTAAAGTCAAGCCGAAATTTGTGAAACATTTCCTGCCTTCAAAAACCCCCTCATACCAAATTTGGTTCCATTTGCTGAAACAATCACTCAATTTACCCAAAAATGTGTTTTTCATTTTTATGAGAGCCCCTCCCCGTTTCAGAGAACATAGCGGTTTCGAACCGCCATAAAAACATTTCTTGTTTCTAAAAACCCCCACATGCCGAATTTGGTTCCAGTAGCTTGATTAGTTCTTGAGTTATGCCGAAATTTGTGTTTCATTTGTATGTGAGCCCCTACTTTCAGAACTCGGAGGGGTCTCAGACTAGCATTGAAACCTTCTTTTGTCATCAAAAACCCCCACATGCCAAAGTTGATTTTAGTTGCTTGATTATTTCTCGAATTATGGATATATTCGTGTGTCATTTGTGTGGGAGCCTCCCCTTACATAGCGGAAAGGGGTCTCTAACCATCATCAGAACCTTTTTCGGTCCCAAAAACCTCTGCATACAAATTTTCACACCGATCGGTTCAGCAGTTTGTGAGTCTCTAAGGGTCAGTCAGAAAGACAGAAATTATTTTTTTTAAAGACTAGCTGAACCTGGTGCGAGCCTTGCTGCGCATGCCACAAACTGAGTGAAGATTAATAGAACCGGTAAGTTTATATTTTTTTTCGGAATGAATTTGGTTAAAATAATTTCGTTTGCTAATGTGTGTCATTTCTACAAATAAGAACGAAGGTTCATGTTTTTAATTTAACCCTTGAATCGGAAGTTTCTACTTGTTTTTCTCTGTGTACACGGAAAAAATCCGTGCTCGGATCCGTGAACTGCAGTCCTGAATTCGAGAACAAGCAAAAGTTCACCGTGAACTGAATCACGTAATCGGGAACTTGTTGCAGTTTTTGGGTGAAAATCATGAAAACGTGAATTAGTTCACGGTCCGGTTTCATTTTCATGAACGCTTTTGTTTCTGTGTAGAAGCATCTCATAAACAAAACATTCATCTTCAAATGAAGCCGTATCCTGTCAGTTTGAACGTAATTTTCTCTTGCATAATCTCAGATAAGCTTCTTCTGCATAATGTAGCCCTGAGATTAACTCAAGCACCCCCCATTCTTGACTAAGAAGGGGTTCAAACTTCTATAAGAACATGCTGCTTACTCAAGAAATACATATTTTGTGTTTTAGTTGCATGGATAAATATTCATGTTTGGTTGAAATTGCTTTTTCTTTTGTTTGCGAGAGCCCCCCTCCCACCCCCTTTCAAGAGGAGAGGGGTTGTGAACCACTAAAGAAAAAAAAAATCTGCCTCCAAAAACCCCCACATGCCAAATTTGGTTCCATTATCTTGATTTTTTCTTGAATTATACTGAAATTTGTGTTTCATTTGTATGGGAGCGCCCCTTCCAAAGGAGGGAGGGATCATGAACTTTCATAAGACCTTTTTCTGGACTCAAAAACCCCTGCATACTAATTTCCATAGCAGTAGAGATAGTTCTCATGTTTGGTTGAAATTTGTGTTTCATTTGTATGGGAGCTCTCCCTCTCCCTTCCAGATGACAGATGAGTCTCTAAACATTATAAAAACATTTATTGACATCAAATACTTTCTCATCCAAATTTGATTCTATTTGCTTCATTATTTTTTGAGATACGCAAAAATTTGTGTTTCATTTGTGTGGAAATCTCCCCTCTTCCAGAAGGTGGAGGGGTCTTAAACCATCATATGAACATTTCTTGCTTTTCAAAAACCTCCACGTGCCAAATTTGGTTCTATTTCATTGATTAGTTCTCGAGTTATGCAGAAAGTTGTGTTTCTTTTGCATGGAAGCCCCCCCCTCCTAACAAATAAGGAATGGATCTTTAACTATCATAAGAACCTTTACCGACCCCAAAAACTCTCCATATACACTTTTGCGTCTATCAGTTCAGTAGTTTTCGGGTCTATAAGGTTCATATAGACAGAACAGACAGCCGAAAGCTCCCCAATGAAACGACGCAGAAGAGGAGGCGCCCAAGTAACACACAAAACATCTTTTTATAATTGTTTGTATTATAAATGTATTATAAACGTATTGTAAAACATGTCAAGTTTGGTGCGGTTTGTATCTCTCGTATATTATTTATCATTCTGACAAACTGTAGAGCTAAAAATACTATTTCCACTACTGCATGTGATTAATACCTTTTCATTGTTCTTAAAAAAATATTTCAGACATATATAAAACATAAACAGGACAATATTATATACGCAGTTCTATATACTGTAGATATTACACTACACCAACCATGTTTAAGAAAACGTGTTTTTTACAAAACGATGAATTTGTTGAATAGGATTGTAGTTTTACTACCAACGGGAAGCAAATCATAGGTACCCTGAGCTGACTGTTCAACAATCGAGTTAGCTTAGCAAAGAAGCGACAAACTTATCACGCCAAGGACTAGTGTTTAAATCCCACGCTCGGCGATGGGAAAAAAGGACTTTTAAGATCCTAGCCTGGCAAGAAGGCAAGATCTGGCGGCGCATCCGAAACGTGCGGAAGTGCGACAGCCTCGGAAGCAGGTGTCTCTGGCAAAACTGGAGATGCCATGGATGGAGTTGGGCTCATGCGGGCCATGGAGAGGAAGTACGATATGCTTCCTAAAGTGCTGGTAATCGCTGAACAGCTGAATGCAATAATCGACTTTACGTCCGGAAGTTGCAACCACATCAGCAAGGACCTCAAGCATAGCTATTGCGGCATCGTAGGTTCGTTCAGGCGTCATGTCACAAGAGGAACGACGTATTAAAAATATGTACCAATAAACTAGTTGAAAATAAATTTGTGTTAGTAAAGAACTCGAACAGCTGGTACAATTTGGATCTTTTGCGTCTCAAACGTAAGAGAGACAAGCTGTACAAAAAATGGCGTAGAACTAATAGAAATATCTTTTTGAATAGGTACAAAGTCGCGCGTAACAAATATTCGCAATGCGTTAAACAAACTCGTTGTGAATATATTCAGAGGAAAATTGATTTGCATCAAAACAACAGCAAAGAGTTATGGAAAATTTTGAAATCTTTGTTAAAACCTAGTAATTGCAAACCGCGATCCATAACCTTCAATGGCACATTAGAACAGTCAGAGGACACCATTGCATGTAGATTTAATGAATATTTCGTCGATAGTATTTTGTCAATCAATCATTCCATTGATTTAGTAGATGAGCCAGACGAAATAAAACAACCGATTAATATTAACTGTAATTTTGAAAGTTTTCACCCAATAACGTTAGAGGATCTTAAATCTATTTGCTTTTCTTTGAACAAAACGGCTGGAGTGGATAACGTAACTGCAAGAGTAGTACAAGATTGCTTTAATGTCATCGGAAACAACCTGCTGGACCTTATTAATGAATCGCTGCAAACTGGGCACGTGCCACAAGTTTGGAAAGAATCTTTAGTTATTCCCATTCAAAAGTCGCTGGAACGATGAAAGCCGAAGAGTTTCGTCCTATTAACATGTTGCACACTTTAGAGAAAATTTTGGAACTTGCTGTAAAAGGCCAGCTGTTAACGTATTTAAATAGTAATAATTTGATTGCGCCGGAACAATCGGGATATCGCGAAGGTCATTCTTGTGAAACAGCGTTAAATTTAGTTTTAGCAAAATGGAAAGAAAATGTAGAGCGTAAAGATACGATTGTTGCTGTTTTTTGGATCTGAAACGCGCTTTTGAAACGATTTCTCGGCCCTTGTTGTTAAAATCAATCAAGCGCTTTGGATTTTCAGGTTCTGCATACAGATGGTTCGAAAGCTATTTGTCTGACAGAACTCAACGGACGGCTTTTAATGATTCCGTGTCGAGCCCTGTGGAGAACAGCCTTGGCGTACCACAAGGGAGTGTATTAGGGCCCATTTTATTCATTCATGCGACGAGTCTTGCGATTTTGTGATATTAATCTTTTTGCTGATGATACCGTGTTGTTCATTGCAGCTAAAAGCCTCGAGGAGGCCGTTTCACATTTGAATGCAGATTTACGTTCTCTAAGTAGATGGTTACAGTACAAACAGTTGAAATTGAACATAAGTAAAACTAAATTCATGGTAATTTCGCGGAATCGAGTTAACGAAGACGTCTCTGTTAAAATTGATGATGTAACAATTGATCGCGTTCGTGAGATTAAATATCTTGGCGTGATTATTGATGATAGATTAAAATTTGACTCTCACATTGACGATGTCATCAAGAAAATAGCCAAGAAGTACGGTATTCTCTGCCGATTAAAAAACGATTTAACTATTGCTAGCAAAATACAATTGTACAAATCTATCATCTCTCCTCACATTGAATTTTGCCCTTCCATTTTGTTTTTAGCTAATCAAACACAAATATTGAGATTACAGCGTTTGCAAAATAAGATAATGCGTTTGATCTTGAGATGTAACAGATTCACTTCCTCCTCTTTTTGTTAGATGCCCTACAGTGGCTATCGGTGAAGCAGAGAGTTGTGTATTTGACAATGGTGTTCATTTTTAAAGTAATAAACGGTTTGCTGCCTCGATATTTGTGTAATCGAATTGAAAGAGGAAGTGATATTCATAGATATAACACTAGAAACGCGGATGATGTTAGAACACCATATTTTTTGTACGGAGCTTCACAAAATTCGTTGTTTTTTAAAGGTATAAATGTTTTCAATTCGATGCCTATACACATCAAACGTGCAGCAACACTAACAGATTTTAAGAGACAATGTATTTCACACATCAAAGCTGCCTTTTGAACAGCTACTCTGATAACTTTTTACTCTTGACTAATTTTGTATCTTGACGATGTTATTAAAACGGATATTTTTGTATGGTTTATTGTTAAATGTTTTATATTTGTCATGGGGCACAAACAAACTATATTTTTCGCCTCGATGATGATGATGGATTTAAAGTTTTTATTTTGTTATTGTAATTTAAAGTAGTTTTCATTTTTGTGTAGTCTTCAAAAGTTTGAGCCTCGCGCGCGGTATACAGGTATAAAGGACTTCTTTTGAATTTACAAAAAAATATTGACTTATGATGCTTGAGAGGATGCCATGAAATAGTAGTGGGTTGTCTGGCTGATTGTCGGAGAATTCTTTGTCAGTTCTGTTGTGGTTGAAAGTAAAAGTTTGACTAGAGGCCGGTCCAGGATTTTTTCGGTTTGGAAATATTCTCGATTTCCTTATTGGGGATATCCTTGGTCAGCCCAAAACTAAGGTGGCGGTTCCATTAGTGTTGAAACCTCACTCTGTAGCGGGCAAGATCGGATATTGGCTTGTATTTTGATAATGTCCTTATACAGGATTCTGTGATTTGAATTGTAATAGAATTTTCTGATCGCTGGGTTTATTTGCGAACATTTGTGGTTGACATCAAAAGCTTTTCACAATTATATCGCTGTAAAGCAAATGAACAGTTTTGGAAGAAGTTTATATCTGTAGATACAATCAGTTCGTATTTGGTTTTGCATAACTGGTTGAATTGTTTTAAATAAATTATCTAATAGATAAATCGTCTAGCTCAAACCTTTGTAGGGGTAAGTGGCGGGACCATCATCATCATCATCATCAAAAAAAAACTGGAAGCTAAGCTCCTAGCCGACCAAAATGCCAGGGAAATGGCAAGGCTAGTTGCAGCGGAAAAGGCCAGGGAATCCGCCTGCAAGCACACGCAGACGGAAGCCCGAGATCCCACCTCACCTACCGCGGTGACAGGGACATAGATGCGTCCTGCAGGTCGTGAAGTGAGTGACACCGCCATCAAGGGTGGCAAAAGAGGCAACGGCGGCAAAGGCGGTACAGGCGGAAAAAGCGGCAAAGGCGCCAATAGCGCCAACACCACCTCGGTAGTGACCGAAACATAACGTACGAGTGGCCCAAGCGATAGGGCCGGTCCCAGTATTGAACGGGACAACAAAAGAGGGACAAGCGATGACCCTTCCAGAGGCAGATAAAACCTTTGAACCAAGGTCCGGAAAAAGGAAGATAGACCTCAGAAAGCGCATCGAAGTTTGGCTCAAAAGCGTAACCGCGGTGAGGCCCTCGTGAAGACTGAAGAGTCTAAGTACTCCGAGGTCCTCAAGGCGATGCACGTCGACGTTAAGCTCGTGGATTTGGGGACCGACGTGCGGAGTATCGACCGCAATCGCTCCGGCGTAATGATCCTAGAGCTAAGGAAGGACACGAAGCTGAAGGGTCCAGCATATAAGTGCCTCGAGAGCGGTAAAGGTCTCGACAGGAGCGTTCTATGCCGAAGGTTCGGAAGAAAAGTTCATAAGGCCCGGTTTTGCAAGGAACCCCCCAAACGAATGACGTACTCTGGAAAACCAGACGACAAGCACGTCACGGAAGGTCGTAAGTGCCCGGCCTACAAGGGTAAACCAAAAAACTAAACACAGTGAGGGTAACCCAATTGAATTTAAACCACTATGCGGTGGCTCAGTAACTGCTGTGCCAGGCAGTTCGCCAGTTAGGAACGGATATCGCGGCAATATTCGACCCATACCGTATCCCTGCCGGCAACGGAAACTGGGTTCCGGGTAGGTCTAATAAGGTGGTTCTATGGAAAACGGGCAAGTTCCCAGACCAGGAGGTTGTGTTCACCTCAAACGAGGGCTTCGCCGTCGCAAAAGTGAACGGAGTGTTTATTTGTAGCTGCTATGCGCAGCCGGGATGGTCGATTTACCAATTCTCACAAATGGTAGATCGGATGACAACGGACCTCAACGCCTTGACGTTAGAGTGGGGCAGCCGCCTTCTCAGCCCAAGGGGTCAGATGTTGCTTGAGACCCTGGCCAGGCTCAACGAAGACTTGACCAACGTAGGTACTAAAAGTATCTACCATAGACACGGAGCGGAGTCGATTATCGAATGGACGTTCTGCAGCCCCGAGCTTGAACAACTGAAGAGTGGAGGATGGCTACACCTATAGCGAACACCTGGCGGGCTAGGCAGCGCCAAGAAGAACGAACACCAACTCTGTTCGTCCGCAGATGGAGGACGTCGTTCTTCGATAAAGAAGTATTTAAAGAGGCGCTAGAGCGGGAACAGAGACTGAGCGCTACCCAAGATCCCTGCAGTGATCAACTCGTAGCACTTCTGACACGATTGTGCGACGCAACCATGCCCAGAAAGGTCAATCCTAGGGATGGAAAGTCACCGGTGTACGGGTGGGCGGAGGATGCAAAAAGCGCGGACGGACCCTATTAGAACGGAGCACCGTGTGGTGATAGCCACTGCTAAGGCTGCTCTTAAGAAAAAGGTAAAGGCCAGCAGGCGAGCCTGCTTCGAGGGTCTGCGTTCGAAAGCCAACGCGAACCCATGGAGTGATGCCTATTGGGTGGTAATGGTCAAAACTAAGGGCACGACAACTCCAACCGAGCTATCACTAGAGCTACTACAGGTCATCATTGGGGGACTATTTCCGAACCTTGACCAGAGATCCTGGCCTCCCATAACGGCAGGATTGTCCACGACAATGGCACCGTGGACGTAAGGGATGAAGCGATCGTCACAAACGAGGAACTCATCACGATAGGCAAATCGCTGAAGGTGAACAAAGCGCCAGGGCCTGACGGTATACCGAACCTGGCAATCAAGACGGCTATCTCAATGGCGCCCGGAATGTTCAGAGTGGCGATGCAAAGATGTCTGGACGAGGGTGTCTACAAGAGAGTCCCTCGTAATACTTTTGAATAATCAAAACTCTAGTATCCTTGTTAATTCGCTTCATTTTGCTAAACTCAAACTGTTTTGACGCAGATTAAAATGACAGTCGTCTGTCAGTGTATTGAACTACACGAATTTAGTGAAACATCTGCTTTTTTATCGCGGTCCAAAAGTGTCCTTTTTGTTGAATTAACAGTATTTAAACTCAAAATACACTAATATCAAATATACTATATTAACAATATAAGTCACTTCCATTTTACACATACACACGATCGGTGACACGTGTAGCGCTGCCAACAACACCACCTAGTGATAACAAAAGCAATCAACATATATTTTTACTTTCCATTCAGTACACTCCCGCTTTATTTTATTCAATTTTTAAGTACAATTCTAGAATTTTTTTTTCAAAAGAGCGAATCTAACAATGAGAGGCTCTCTCCTCTCTCGCTCTCTTTCGTTTATAACAGCGCCATGATAAATCTATTGAGGGACTCTTTAGTACAAATACAAACACAACAGTGCTGGCTACCATATTCTACAAATAGTTGAATGAAAAACGTAACGCTGAATGGAATATTAATGAAAGAGAAAGTAATCAAAGAGAGTTTCTCAATTGCAGATTCGCCCTAATGAAAAAAACCCCTAGAATTGTATGCTATCTCTTTTTCTCTCGCGGAAATGTTACTCAATTTTCGTAAAAATTTTCGTAAATTTTTACCGTTATGCATTTTTCAAAACATCGGTGCCAGTATTGCCAAGATATTTGACGCATCTTAAACTTGTTTTGCCACGAGCGTGCAAACTATGCATTTTTCACATTATAAAAATGAGTAAAAGGTTTGCCCAAGGGGTGAGTCGCCCATCACAATATCTCTTGTGCCAATTTTTTTTAGTGTACCTCAAAACGATACGATGTTCCGATCCTAGTGCCAATGGGTGCCCATGTGTGCCACAGTTGACAGCTCAATCGTTATGTTTTGGCTACGCCTGGCAACCAGACGATTGTTTTGTTTTGCTTTGCAAAATTTTTGCATGCGATTTGAGTTTCGATCAAGATTTTTGTTGCGGAAATGATGTTTTCCATAATTTTGTGATAAGACAGCAACTTTCAGTGATGGATGTATAAAAAATAGAACTCAAGAAGCTTAAGTATATTTCTGATAGATTTATCCTTTTTCTTTGGATGTTGGTTTTCCCGGCTGACGCGAAGCTTCGACAAATATTTTAAACATTCTCACTGTCCGTATATGTTCGACGTCATTTCTTTGATTAATACTCTGACATTCGGAAATGAACATTATCGCTATGCCTGGTCAAGCTGTAAATGTGCCAGTTTCCTCACTTATCCATCAAAAACGACAGCCTCGATATTTGCTCATCCGTTTGGCAAATAGAGCATAACGCCTTCACCCGAAACGTTTCACAGCCGTTAGATTTTTTTTAAGGTAATTTAGCTGCTCCAAGAAGGCATCAAAAGCCGAGTTCTCAATACGTCTGGCGAAAGAAAGTTATTATGAGATAAAATTTTGATTCAATTTTAAATACATTTAGTATGAGGCAAAATTCAGTATAATTTTCTCATGAAATACGCGGTGCTGAAGAAGGTGGCGGTTGTGATATTGAGAAATTCTTTATTCATTTTTTGCTCATGATATTGGCGAGATCCAGGAGTCACATCACTTCTCCGCTTAGAAACCGAAATTTATCTGTGTTTCCTACTTAGTATCTTCTAACAAAGTTCCACCAGCTGCAACATCTTCACGAAGGTTCGCAGTCATGATCGTCTTCTTCAATTACTCGGATCCTCTCAATGATAAACTGACCCAGTGACTGGCTGCAGAGGTTTCGCTTTTCATAATATTCCTGATATAGATGTGATGATATTCCGCCTCCAATTCGCTCCAAAAATGAGCCTTTAATTGAAGCTTTGTAGTGGTATCATGTCACAACCTATTAATTTGATCACTAACCTTATCCATTATTCCACTCAATTTTTTGCCTCAACAAACTGGAAGCTATGAACTGGAACTTAAGATGAATTTTCTTCTAATACTTATTTCTGTTTCGTGACAAAACAAACAAAAATAAAACAACACCACAACAATTTATGACGTAAATTATCCAGAGTTGCCAGGTTATATCTTTGACAAGTACAAATGTCAAAAACGTGCCACAGAGTGCCACACATGTTCCGTTATGGTGTCAGATTTTCTATTATGGCGTGCCTGGCACACTGTTCTTAGAGACTCACCCCTTGGGTTTGCCCTATTTGACATATACACATTATACTCATAAATAGGTGAATGCAATACACTCATTTAATGAGTTATCCCTGTTTTCCTCGAAATCGTGAACTTTAAAAAGAGTTTGATGGAAATGACGTTTCTTTTCTTTTTGGTTTTGCAACTGGAACAAATCGGACGAAAGTTCAATCGAAATAGAAAAAAAAATTCCACCGCGATTTCTGCAATAAATATTGAGCTCATAAATGTTGAATATTCTTTTTGACTAGAAAGTTAAGACATTGCGGCTTTTTTTTATCGTACATAATGGGCCGATGGTTCTGCAATGTTTCTGAAATTTTGTCTACAGGTTGAGTATGGATACATAACGAACGTTAACTTTAAAGAAATCAGTGTTGCATATTTTACCGGAAAACTCCTGTTGCTGCCAGCACTGGTCAAGATGTAAATGCAGCTGAATAAACCCGTCGTGTCAGATGATGTTGCAACGGCTGAAACGTCAGGAATAGAACTTGGCCGATGACGGATCGGATGCCATCATTCTGTGAACAATTTATAAGCAACAGCAAGTTTACGAGTTAAAACATTATATTCTCTAATAGAAATTAGTATCTAACGTTCTTTAATTTGTGCTTAAACCAAATATCACAGAACGTAAGTTACAGATAATATTAAAACTATTCGTAAATAACATAAAATTAAACGTCACAGGTGATCAGACACAAAGGCACGAGGAAATTTGAGTAAGGAGAGGTGTGAAACCGAAAATTGTTAGTAACATTATTAGTTGTTAGGCTACATAATAATGAAATATATTTCAGCTTAAAGCTATTCTCGCACCCTGAAAGGAGTTTTGTTTTGAGAATTTTGAGAATGTTTCTTAAGGCAATGAGATTTAAAAAATAATTGTTGTGTGTTTTTAAATAATGAATCAAGGTTGATTTTTAGGCCAAATTTTTATCTAATTGCATAAAATGTAATTCGATGGTAATCAAAAATAATGATTCAAGCCGTAAATCTCGCTTTTTTCGTAACAGCCGATCTTTTTCCTATCCTGTTCAAGTTGCAACAAATCATAGATATGTGTTGCTTTTGACGTGACATTTGCAGCTGGCAACAAGTCGGTGTTACAGCGAGTTGTTCGGGAATTGATTCCTTAGTTAGAACCTTAGTACTTCGATTTGTGATGTGTTTCAACTTTCCAGTTGAATTCTTTTGAAATATTACGCTAGGTATAACAAAAAATGAATAGTTTATAACAAACGTGTGGATTTGGAGTGTAGTAGTTGCCACGAGTCTCACTTATGGCATCACATGCGCAAAAAAGAGGTCGTCTGAAAAAAATGAAGTGACTTATATTGTTAATACAGTATATTTGCTAATATGCTTGCATAATAATTGCATAATAATGATTGGAAATTTTTTAGCCTAATGTTTAGCTGAAAATAGAATTTTGATGGAATACCTCAAATTTTTCGCATATTTTTCCTGCAACACCCTGTATACTGGTTAAGAATCAAACCACACTGTTTGAGAGCAAATAAAAGGTGCTGTGGGAAGAAACGCGTTATCCACTGTTATGAAATATCGTCGTTTTAAAACAAAGTTAATATTTTTTTTCATCTGACGTTAACACTAGCACACATACATATCTTAAGGAATTATTGTAACCGGCAAAGAAGTGTAACAACAAACTAGCAAATTTTTGGCTGCTTGCTGCTGCCAAATGGCACCCGGGAGTCTGCTCGATTTTTTTTTGCCCCATTCCGAAGCCCGCTCGCTTAGATGGCTATGGTGACGGTGCTGCAGTAGTCTCGTCTTCAGCCGTCTGGACGACTGGCGGTGGTTGCTGTTGCTCATAGAGAGATAGTTTTAATTTTTTTTTCGTTTTGTTTTATTATAGTCTAGCTGTTTTATGCTAGCAGCCTGATGCCATCTAGTCGACATTGTTCTGCCGAAAGTTGTCTTCGTATCTCATAGCTTTATCATCGCCGTAAGTACAAAAATCCAGCATCCCCTTGATAAATCTGGCGCCAGCTGGAACTCCGAGGATGCGGTGGCGTTGATGGGTTAGTTCTGATGGTTTGGTCTACGTTAGAGCTCATGTTGGCATATTTGTTTGTAGAGTTTATGAACGATAATTGCATAATTTGATTAATGGATATGTGATAAACAAGCGAAGGCATGACTGGTCGCCATTCAGAAAATGCAACTATTAGTCTAGTCTTTAACGTTTGAAATAATTCATCTCTGTTTTTTTTAAATACCAAGGAATAAATCTAGCGTTGTCACCAAATCAGTCGTGGTAAAAACAACACTGTTTGCAATCCAAGAAACATGATTGGTGGTACATGAATTTCTACTATTAAATATACTTTCAAATTATAACTTTGCCATTTAGCATAACAACCTCTCTCAAAACCGATGTTTACCTGTGAAATCTACCGAAATTTGGATATCAAACAGAAACTTCCCAGCACCCGTCGGTTGTATTGTACAGTAGGTATCCCAAATCATTCACCTCCAAAAGAACAGCTCAAAGGCCCCGCCTGCCCCCGGCCTGCTGTGATGGGAAAATCTGCGGCTCAGCATGGTTTGGCGGTCACACCTCAATACCCGTGGCTTGGTCTCGTGCTGGATTCATGCCGGTTCAGCTTTTATTCTGAATTTATGTTGTTGTTTGACTTCGCAAACCAAACGACAGAATCAATAAAGCGCAAAATGCCGAATCACGTCTCCGTCACCAGCACCAGCATCGCTTCCTGCCTCCATGCCTATGTCATCCAAGCCGGACGCTAGGACGAGTGGCTCGTGCAGGATTATATTTTCCAATTATCATTTGCGCTTTTATGGAAAACGACCGGCTGGAGCTGAAGCTGATTTTTTCTTCAATATTGCCGGTATAGACAATGAAATAATTGCGAAATGATTTCAATGCAGTATGGTGCTTCAATTTTCTCTGTAAAAAATCAAACAGTTTGTTTTTATTATAGTGATTTTAATTAACACTCCCGGGTCATTCATGAATTGTTCGAGAGTGAGATGTGCATTCGTAACTTTTGAATATTGAACAGCTCTTGCACGACCAGTAAAATCTTATTAGAATGTTTCCAATATTTTCTCGGATTATTCAACGCACTCATAGTCTGTGAAATTTTGCGTTTGGACATAGAATATCTACGTTGAAAGTGTATCGCATAAATCTCCATCGAGCTAATCGTGCTTTTCGATTATGAGACTTGAAGATTTATCGCGATCCTATGAATCCATTTTTTTTATCAGAAATATAGCACATTGACAACAAAAGCTCTCCAAATCCGTTCCGGACACATGGCTCTCGATTCCTCTATTGTCTACGCGAATGCCTCCGAGCTCTAATCACAAGTGTGCTATCATCTGCCGCTTTGTATGTATTAGAGTACATATGTAGCCATCATGGTCATCCTGCATACGCATTGAATTACACCGGAAAGTTCTGCAAATCCACGGTTTAGTGCACGCTATTCACCAGTGAGCGGTCGCCATTAATTACTTGGAATTAATTCCAACTGGCAAGCGTTATTATGTGAGTCAGGCTCCGGTCAACGGTATCGCAAAGCTGTCAGTGATCCTTCTTCCGCGAATCGATGTGTTGGTTGCCGTTGCCTGTGCTTATTCGAGTTGATAAATCACCCATTGAAGTTGGCCTATTTGTGAACACCATGGTGGAGTCCGTGGTGCTACCGGCGTTGCAATAAAAGGGTTCTTGGGAACCTTTCAATGCACATGAATGTGAAAAAAAAATCGGTAGAAACTAGTTTAACCAAGCAGTGCCATACCAAATAGGCAATGGAAAGGTAACTGCCAGTCCAGTGAGGCTCTCCTGCATAGGGTTGGAAAAAAGGTATTCGTTTGATGTGCCTTCTGGCTAATTTCAATGATAACGATTCTAGTTTCAAAATGTCGTACTCTAACGAAACAATTAAATGGTTATTCGTTTGTTTTTTTATTTAATTTTTAAAACAAATTTTGTTTTGAAACTAATCTTATCGAAAATCTGATCTAATTCCTACAAATATAAAGTTAATCGTATGTTGTTTTCTATATTTATTTCATTATATTTCATATAATCTTTGAAAAGTTCATCTATTTTTTTCAGTTCATTTATTTATTCAATCGTCAACAGATAAAAGTGTCTATCCCAACGATAATAAGATACAATTACATTTACAACATTTAAAACAGACAACTTCGCAAATAACGCTTCTTAACCTGACGTGAATGTATCAATCAAAATCAAACACGTAATAACAGCTGTTAAAAAAGCAGCACATGCTTAAGGTTAATCTGGAGGGAGTCTCTTGTCCATATGATTTATAGTTTAGGAGAATTATCACTTCATGATTTTTGAATCTAAAAATCCAAACAAAAAAACCAAACAAACAGCGCTCAAATTGCTAGCCAATGGATGCTACAGCGGAACAAACGATTTTTGAAAATTTCACGCCTGAAGTCCTTATGGTATTGGAGCTTTGTGCTCAGATAACTTCTAAGTAATAGCCCTAGTAGCACACAGGTTGCCATTCAGTTGAGATAACATAAATATGACTTGCTAAGTTATAATCAAGTAACTACAGCTAATGCTAATCGTAGTGTGCTACTTGGAAGGGACTTGAGCCCATATGTCCTTAAAGCTTATCCACGGTAAATTTCGGACACTCCGGAGCAGGAGAATCCGAATTTATCGGAACGCGATCTTGCCGAGCAGCACACGACCGTCTTAACCAGTTACAAAAACTTGAATATAACTATAATGAGTCACTTATAAGTAATCCCAACTTATTCGCAATAAATAAACTACTAGGGTTGCTAAGAAACCAAAACTACCAAAAAGTACCGTGTTTTGTGTTTGCACTTGATCAGCGCTTGACTGTGGACTGGAAGGTTGGAAGTGGAACAAATCGAAAAGTATGCTCCCGACAAATCGACAAGAAGTCAGTAAACATTATTGAAAAAAATCCCAATCTTTCTGTACGAAATGCGCTCGCAAAATTAACAAGTAACATTGATAAAATCATCCAGCTTTTTTATGTTTTATTAAAGTTTTATGAAAGCCACTAGATATCAATTTGGTATTATTATGGCAGTAAGAGGTGCCAATAGGTTTCACATTTTAGTCAGGTTCATGAGAATCTACACAGCTTCTTTACAACGATCTTGAAGCCTTGTCTTCTAAAATTCTTTTTACTCCTATCAAAGGTTTTATTTTGACTTTTTGAACTCGTAAAATGCTCTTTAGGGCTTATTCAAATTATCTTATTATGATCAGTTGAAAAAGCATTTTAAAACCGTTTTGCCTTCAGAAAATGCCTTAAATGGCTAATTGGAATTGAGGAAAATCACCAAATGGCCAAATAGTTTTATAGTAGCCATTGTGAAGATTAATTGGCTCTTTGGCAAAAGTGTGATTTCTTCCAATCGCCATATTAAAATATAAGAAATCATTGAAATCTGGAAATACAAGAAATTTCAAATCTAATGCAAATGAACTGATCAGAGATTAATTACGCCATTTTTTCAGGCAACCTTGTTGAGTTTCACAAATTTTCAGGAAATTCATGATTAATTTATCGAATATATTTGTTTCAATTTTGTTTTTGTTGATATGAACTCGCTAATCTCCGAGGCGCATTAATTTTAGGCTCTTAGCGTGCTAATATTCACCATAAAATTATATGCGGATATGATTTTGATACGCTATGAAAAAACTCAATTTGCTTTGTATATTTTGCCATCAAACAAAATTTCCCTCAATACTAGAACTTTTTTCTTAGATATTATTTACTGTTAAATGAATCAGAAGAGCAGAGAATCGAACAAAGCAGAACAACAAAAAGCAATCACGATACCACCGTGAGGTTTGACATCTGTGGCCATTTGACCCTGTGCTGGGTTTTTCTGGCAGCCAATAGGTTTTATGAAGGTTTTGGGGTCATCCCATCTTGCACTAGAAAATTTTCAAAATGTTTATGGTCTTGTACAGGTTTTATTAATTTGTTTCACTGCCGTCTATAGAGTGTGCCACTTTGTAAACATTTCGGCTATAGAGATGTTTAGAGGAGGTGTTGGTGGACAAAACAGTTTTGAAGGTAATTTTATCAGAAAAGCCGGGAGGAGTGCTATACGGCTGGAATAAAACTAAAATTGTTACTTGGGTTGGGAAGTCATAATCATAGGTACAAAAAGTTAAGCAGAGGCGAAGACTGAAGGCGTACAAAGTGAAAAAAGTGCCCAACCATGATGAAAACCAAAATTTTACTGCAAAAAGTCGTGCGAAGGTGCTTTACATCAATGTTTTGCAAACATTTTCTTGTATCATAATTGACGACGAAGCCTTTAAAAAGTTTCCTGGTCAGGCGTTTTATACCACAATGCAAAGGAACGCCGTTGCCAAGCATTTCCGGACAAAGAAGGTGTTCACAATCCCTAAGGAGTATTTGATTTGACAAATCATATGTTGCTTTGGTCGAAAATCTAAATGTTTCATCTCTACCGGCACTATCAATAAGGATGTGTACGAGACAGAATGTCTGCAAAAGCGGTTGCTACCGTTTATCAGCATCCACAACTCTCCAATTCTGTTTTGGCCTGATTTGGCCTCTTGTCACTATGCGTAATCCGTCCTGGAATGGTATGAGGTACAAGAAGTCAAATAGGTGTCAAAAACAGCCAATCCACAAAACTGTCCAGAACTTCAATAGAGAAGTACTGGGCTCTTGTTAAATGGAAAATCTTTGAAACTTAGAAGCAAGCAAATGGGCGTGGGCGTATCTGAGGATACCGTATGGAACCTGATGGCGGATCTACCACAGAAAGCTCGAGAATTTTACTGAAAGAAGGATTAACATCTTAATAACGTCTCTATAGATGTAATCCTGTGATTGTGAAATAAACAATCGGTTTTGTTGAATTATGTGTGTTGTTTTTGCCGCTATTATTTTGGTTTACAAAATTTAACCTGGACAGGCTTTATACCCCCTGATAAATGATGTATAAAAGTATGAAAATTTGGCTCTGTAAAGTTAATTCGATTGAGCCTGTACAAATAAATGATAATTAAAAAAAAAAGGCTTTATACCCCCAACATAAAAAAAGCATGTATGTATTGCGATTCCGCATGAATATATGTAATTTTTCGCTACAAATCGTGATTTGAAGAAATTCCGGATTGACTGTCGGCAAAGATGCAGCACATCAAATTGCTTCAAAAATTCAAAGTGTGCGTGAGGTGGTGCAGTGTATTATTTGATGAGTATAAGAATGAAGTCCGATGAAGGCTCACTTAAAAATAAGAAAACAACAAATCAAGCTTCATCGAGATTCGGACCGCAGCAAACAACGTGGCAGAAACCACTCAATCAATTAGATATAGATACTTTCATAAAGCACCTACTATTGCCTCGACTGTCCAGGCTCTGCTTGTTTTCGAGCAGTTTTGTTTTGTTTTGTGCAGTAACCTGAGATACTGAGCTATGTAAAAAATTCATTCCACTTTGATTTATGTGAGCCATTTTGGTCCTAAAGGATGGAACGGTCAAAACTTGGTCGACTCAAATATGACGTAGTTTTTTTTAATCGTGCATCTATTAAAATTGAACACTCCTCAATTTGTAGGTGCATGCGTAAAATTTTTGACTCCATTATGTTTTGCTATTTTCTATTCAGTTGTCAAAATGGCATCGAAGCAAGCAACGTATCAAAATTTTGCACGTGCATAAGTAAAAAATCCCAATTATTTCCACGCCTATTCGACAAAATCACTAAATATTGCCAAATCAATCGTGACGAATGTTATAAAAATGTCCCGAAATACCAGGAAGCCACAGCGACCGGAAGAATAGTGGCCAGCATTTTTAAACGCAATCTCAACCTTTCCAGCAGAGATATCTGAAACAAATTGGGAAAGTCCCACACAACAGTGCAAAGAGCCAGACTGTCAATGGATGATTAAACATAGCTCAAGGTTGATTTCAGGTCATGAGTTTTATATGGCTAATGGAAAAATAAAGGCTTAAGATAAGTTTAAGCAGAAAAAAATGACGAAGTTCCCGAAAAAATTCTTGGTGTGGTAGGCGGTTTGCACCTGTGGCCTAAAAAGCGATGGTTTCGTAACAACTGGCACTATCAACAAATATATTTATGTAAAAGAAAACTTGCAAAAACTCTTATTGTCTTTCTTTTAGAAATAAAGTTGTTCCGTGCTTTTTTGGATAGACCACCGCGTATAAACGGTTTAGGAATGGTATACCGTCAATAGTGTGCAAATTGTACCCAAGGATAAAAACACTCCAAATGCTTCCGAAGTGTGCCCAGTAGGCTGATGCAAAATTTGAAATATTTGCTCCCCTAAGCTTAATCGACGCCAATTTGGGTCCTGATAGTCCCCTAAAAATTTTAACACATTTGGTTTTAATTTGGCTTTGCACACGCTATTCAAAGTTTGTATGGGAATTAGTATGAAGAATCTCAAACTTACATTTCCTGATCCCTAACATCTTGATATTATGTCCTTAAACCAAATTTTATAAAGATTCATATAGTGTAAGTTGTCAACTATCAAAATGCCGAAGACACCTGACATGTAAATTTTATACAAAAATAGTTATTCAATAAAACATAAAATACACACTTTAGGTATGATGTTTTATTCTTATTTTTGTTTTCTTATTATTTATATGTTTTTTATATTTTATATTTATATATTTTATGTATTTGATTTGATTTATATTATTATATATATTTTATGTATTTTATATTTATATATTTTATGTACATTACATATTTTTTCTTCTTATTATTATATTTGTTGAATAACTATTTTTGTATAAAATTTACATCTTCGGCATTTTGATAGTTGGCAACTTACACTATATGAATCTTTATAAGATTTGGTTTTAGGACATGATATCAAGATGTTAGGGATCTGGAAATGTAAGTTTGAGATTCTTCATACTAATTCCCATACAAACTTTGAATAGCGTGTGCAAAGCCAAATTAAAACCAAATGTGTTAAAAATTTTTGGGGACTATCAGGACCCAAATTGGCGTCGATTAAGCTTAGGGGAGCAAATATTTCGAATTTTGCATCAGCCTAGTGCCCAGTTGAAAAATATTGGGCAATCGTATAGGGAAACCTCAGAAGCATTAAACACAGTTGGAAGTGAACAACGGTTCAGAGCAAATTGGGGTTCAGCATTAAAAAAGGTATAAAACTTGATAGAAAGTGTGAAACGTTAAGTCCGACAATTCGCATTTCCAAAGTCGGGAGCCTAATTAAATAATTTCCAGTGTTTTGTAGACGATTAACTTAAAAAAAATAGAGATTGATCATTTATATTTAAGCTAACCAGTGTGCACTTATTCAAGTTTGACCAATTTTTCACCGTTCCACCCTTTCTAATAACTGTAAAAAAATACAACTCCCTCTGTGAAACTATATTTTGGCGCCCGTTGTTTTATTTTTACAAAGTATTTTTCATGGGAAAATTAACATTAACAAAGAAAAATCCGAGGAAAAATCCGACTAGATTTCAATCACTATTTTCCAAGAAAACTTATTTTTTCAAAGGCCGCAAGGCGATCAGATGTTTGTTAGCGAAAACTGCTTGTTATCCAAACGAATTGGACTGTTATGGTGAATTAGGTACACAGAAAAAAATGACGAATTTTAACCAACCCAAAGCACGTGTTAACAACGAAAGGGTTTGCAATCTTTCATACAACAGACCTGATTTAGCCGAAATCTAGCTTAAGTTAACTTTTAAATATGCCAATGATTTTATGTCAAATTTAGCATCCCATATATGTGCATCAGATAAGCACAGAAAATGACATGTGTCTTTCAAACTGTGTAGGTATCAATAAATTTTTTTTTTTAAACTGCTTATTTAGCAAAATTGGTAAGCTTAGCATGAAGAATAAGCCGTCAAAGTTCAGCCTACTATGTTACAGGTTGTTTGAAAATTAACCGTACAGACTTTGTCGGCATTCGAAAAGGAAAAATTGTTTCAGTGATTGCAAAAACCTTGAATATGGCCAAGTCTAAAGTGAGTCACGCAATAAAACGATACCAACAGCTTGGAACGCTGGATGTTCGCGTAGGGAGAGCAAAAAAGCACCCCGTTCGGACACCACAAATGCGCGAGATTGTCCGGCGAAGAATCAAGCGAAATTCATCGATTTCGATCCGAAAGTTGGCGAAATCGCTGAAATTTCAAAATCTTCCATTGGAGCCATAGTTTACGACGATTTGAAGCTTTAGTCATGTAAACTTTTTGAATGACTCCATGAAAGCAAACCGGTTTAGATAAGTTAAAGTTCCCCAGAACCGCTTATCCGAGGGCCGGTATCGGTCAGTGATGTTAATCGATGAAATTTTTTGAATCCAATGGACTATTCGGTATGGTCCATCTTGGATTCAAGAGCCTGCAGTACACAATATAAATCACTTAAACTTCTAAAATCGTCTATTTTGAAGGTTTGGGAACAAATATCTGTCGAAGAACTCGCGGCCATCGAGGATAACTTCCCGAAACGTTTGAAGGTATGCATCTTTGCACGAGGCGACCATTTTGAAATGTATAAATAAAACTTGTAATTTGCTAACGTGTTGCTATAACAAACAATACATATTGATTTTTTAATCCAATAATTGAATATAGTTTTAACACCATTTTGTTGAACGGATAATTTTCGGACACCCTGATTCATCAATAACTAATTTGACAGATTTTCAATTAAAATTAAATCCTAAGCGTTCACAGCTCAAAAGAGTAGTGTGCGTTTCGGTTCACAATCATGCACATAAATGAAGCATCACAAAACTTACAAATTAACATTCTAAATCGTCTAATGTTCTGGAATATTCAATAAACTGTCGATTTTGTTACATGCAAAAGCTCGTTTTTGTTAGAACTACACAGTTAAAATTATTTTATAATGTTCAATCTATTTTCATGCTCATAAAAAAAGCATGCCAATAGCCCCAAAATGACACATGGTATGAAATTTACACGACTTGGAAATCGCATCTTGTAATAATTTCGCAATTGAACTGAATAGACACGCAATTGAATGAATAGACATAACATAAGTGAGGATTTATTTGCATATTGATCAATCCAAAAATGCACCATCACGTGAGGGGTGGAATCGTTAGGAATAAAAATTGTTGAACGGTTTCAGGGGGCTGCGGTTCTTCGAAATATTTGTTGAACCTAGAAAAAGGCAAAACTGATGCATTTCTAGGAATAAGTTAATTTCAATCAACAGATTTGGCAGAAATTTATGGGATATTTCTTGTAAATTGAGGTCAAATAACGTATGACAGATTACAAACATTGTTGTATGGTGCAAGGAAATTGCATACAACTTCGTTACAACTTCAAAGGGCAGGGTTGAAATTAAACGAGAGGAAATTTTACGTGCTTGTTAGAATTAATTTTTTTTTTCTGTGCGGATTCTTCCATGATTTAAGGGTGTTCCGATCAAAATTTGGCCAAACAGTTATGTGTGTGAGTCGATCAAAGTTTTTATTAATAAGTCAAATTTTTCTTCTTCTTCAAGTTCAGTTAATACAGAATGCAGGAGGAAATACTCAGCTAAGCTTTCTTTTTACCGAAAGTGAATTTCCAGGTCTTTTATTTAATGCCTGCCATATGATTTTGTACAGTCTCCTTGTCCATTTTATTCACCACAGAACGCCAGTTTGCTTTGAACTGTTTCTCACTCACAACAGCTTTTTGAGACTTCTTAAGTTACGTATGACGATGGCCCAATATTGTTCGATTGAGTGGAGCTCTTGGCGTGTTGGGAGGGTTCTTGTCTTTGGGCACCACTTGCACGTTGTTGGCAGCATAGCATGGATTTTTTCCGTAATGGCAAGCTGCCAAATCCGGCCAAAATAGAGTCAGGTAAACGTTGTTCTCCAAGCCACAGGTACAGATCGCCTGCCACACCAGATATTTCTTCGCGAACTTTGACAGTTTAATGTGTTTGAAAATATCTGCCACCTTTTCTCGTCCGGTTGCCGTGTAAAATTCCTGTCCAGGAAGCTGTTTAAAGTCTGCCTTGACGTAAGTTTCATCGTCCATCGTACCACGCAATCAAACTTCGTCAGCATCGTCGTGTACAACTTTCGCGATCGTGCTTTGGCCGACGTGTTTTGTTTATCGTCGCGATTTGGTGTCACCACTTTCTTGCAAGTCGACAGTCCAGCTCGTTTCTTACACAGAAAAAAATAATTAATTTTAACAAGCGTGTAAAATATCCCCTCGTTTAAATCCAAGCTAAAGAAGGTGTAAACAACGAAATTGTTTGCAACTTTTCATGTGCCATACAACAATATTGGCAATCTTTCATACAACAGGCTGGATTTAGGCGTTATCTGGCTTAAATTTACATGAAATATCCCATTATATTCTGGCAAATCTAGCATTCCCTTTATGTGCATTAGATAACGCAGAAAGTTCAATGTTTCTTTTTATCTGTGTAGTTTTATCCACGGTTGAAAACGCCACTCTCAGCTTCTTTGTGTCATCTCGAACGGAGAGGTTGGGGTTCCGCTTGAAAAACCGGCAACTTTTTTTTGTCGTCGCTGTGGCCTCGGCTTTCGATTTCCCCCCTGATCCAGCTTTCCTGGCTGTCAACAAACGTTTACTGAACATTTTTAATATGTTGGTAACAGTTGATTTAGCCACATTCAACAATTTCGCCAATTTGGCGTAAGAGTAGTTTAGATTTTTGCCATGCACGTGCAAAATTTTGATGCGTTGCTTCTCTTCCTTCGACGACATTTTGATAACTGAAGTGCTTATCTCAAAATCAAGATAGAGGCATGATGCTACACGCACGCATCTTCAAAATGAGGGGTGTGCAATTTTGTTTAATGCACGATGAAAGGAAATGCGTCAAATTTAAGTCGACCAAATTTTGATCGAAACACCCTTCATCAACGCTCCAATTTTGTGCACGATATTTGATTCAAAATTAAAGAACACTATGCATAACATACACACTACCAAAATCGCATGTAAATTTCTGTCTGCTAAGCCCGATAAATGTATGCGTCCTCTAGCACATAAGAATGATTTGAATGAGGTGAGAAAATAACTTCAATCAAACACATCTTTCGTCGAATTGCGTATGTGTCAGTTTCAGAAGACATATTTTTTACACGAAAGCATTCTCTCCGTTCCTCGACTGTTTACAAATATAAATTCATAATTTCTTAGTGTGTAGGTATATTTTCATTATGCATACGTTTAACATCGCATATGATTTTAAATATATTTTGCAGAGTATTTCACACAAATTGCTGCTTCATGTGGAATAATGTTCAATTTTATAGTTCAGCATGGTCATAATTGGATGTACAAGGAAAATAAAGGGTGTCCACGATGAAATTGCCACACACAAAATTGATTCGCAAAATTCGAGTTTTCATCCGATTGCCATCAAATTTTCAGGGATTAAGATATAACTATTAAACTTCATTATACCATTTTACTCGTATTTTATTTACAGTCCATACGCAAATACCCGCACCTTGGCCTTAACCCCGGCCATAAGATTCTGCACAACCTGTGAATCAACCGTTTTTTGCATGTAAACCCATACTTTCTTCAGTTCCTCGACTGTCTTCACTACCTAAGGTGGTTTAAGAAGGTGCTGCTTCATAATCGCCCAGTACTTCTTGATGGGGCGGAGCTCCGGAGTGTTGGGAGGGTTGAACATTTTCGGCACGAAATTGACCTTATTGTCCGCATACCACTTCAGCACGTCCTTGGAGTAGTGGCATGAGGCCAAATCCGGCCAGAAGATTGTTGGGACGTTGTGGGCCTTCAGGAGAGGAAGCAGCCGCTTCTGGAGGCACTCTTTTATGTACACCTGTCCGTTCATCGTGTCCTGGGTCACGAAAGGTGCACTCCGCTTCCCGCACGTGCAGATGGCTTGCCAAACCAGGAATTTCTTCGCAAATTTGGACATCTTCTGAGTGCGGACATGCTCCGGAACGCTGAACTTATCCTTGGCCGTGAAAAACAGGTTACCGGGGATCTGTTTGAAGTCGGCCTTCACATATGTTTCGTCGTCCATGATGCAGCATTCAACTTTCGTCAGCATGTTGAGGTACAACTTCCTGGCACGGGTTTTGGTGGACTTGTTCTGCTTCTTGTCGCGATAAGGGGCCTTTTGTACCTTGAACGTTAGAAGCCCAGCCTTAGTTTTGGCCTTCTGGACAAAACTTCGGCTTAGGTGCAGCGCTTCTTAGCCACAATCCGAACGGAGGCGTTCGGATTTCGATTGAAGGCCCCAACTACGCGGTTGTGATTTTTGGTGTTGTACGGAATACTTTTTCCTTCACTTCTGGGCTTCCGATCGGTGGTCAACCGTTCCTCGAACCGCTTAATCACTCGCGACACCGTGGAATTCGCGATTCCCAACGTTTTAGCGATGGAACGATGCGAGAGATCCTTGTTCTCGTGATGAATGCGCAAGATTTTATCACGCACGAGCTGTTCTTTCGACTGAAATTTTCTGCAGAACTTCCCTGAAGTTATCTACAGAACTTTCATGAAGTTCTTTAAAGACCTTCGCTGAAGTTCTCTGCAGAATTGTTCCTAAATTTTCTGCAGAATTTCCCTGATGTTCTCTGAAGAATTTCCTGAATTTCTCTGAAGAAGTTCTGGAACTTTTCTTCCTGAAGTTCTCTGCAGAATTTCCATGAAGTTCTCTGAGAAACTTCCATAAAGTTCTCTAAAGGGCTAACCCGAGGATTTGCGAAGAGTTTCTGTAAAGGAGTAACCCGAAGTTGTCAGAAGAACGTACCAAAAATACCAATATTGGGGTAATCAGCCTCTCATGTATACTAGCGATAAACATTCATTACGTAACGTTTGCATTAAAAGAAATGGACAAAAATTGCCCATTTTTCATGGGCTTACCTTCACCCGCACTGACGAAACTAGCCATAAAGCATCACTCATCAGTTGAAAACGGACAACGTGCGGCACTTTGTGGACGCCTCATACGCCCGTTCTGGCATCTACAACATCTTGGCACATTAAAAAAGAATCAGAGCATCGAAAGAAAGCCCGGTTCCGGACGACCGACGACCCTGAGCGACAAGAATCTCCAAAGAGTGCTGAAGAGGAAGACCGAGGAACAAGTGGCTACATCGCTGCGTGCGCTTGGTCGGGAGGTCAGTTCAACCGGCCAAACAGTGAAAAAGTACCTGGCAAACATGAACATACATGTCAGGAAGTGGAAGTCGCGTCCACTGGTTTTGGATACTCGGTTGTCAACTCGATTTTCCCAGCGAATCGCGACGTGAAGGTGGTGATGAACGACGAGACCTATCTCAACCTGGACGGCGACGACTGGCAGGGCACTTCGTATTTCACTTCTCCCTCGAATAAAGTGAGCTCCTAGGTGAAGTTCATTTCACACACCAAGTTCTCCAAGAAGGTGCTGCTGTGGCTGACAATCAGCGAGAAGGGGATGCCAAAGCCGCTCTTCTTTCGCTCAGGACTGGCCGTGAACGGGAAAATTTATACTACAAAATGCCTGCCGGAAGTTGCGTCGTTCATCAAGAAATACCATAAGGGCGAAGACGCGGTGTTCTGGCCGGATCTGGCGTCGGCCCACTACTCGAACGGAGCGGCTGAATATCGATGTGGTACCCAAGTCAACGAACCCGCCCAACGTCCCTCAGCTGCGTCCCATCGAGAATTTCTGGGCCAACCTGAAGCGTAAGATCTACTTCAACAATTTTGTCGCGAAAACTGAGTAGGAATTGATAAATAAAACGAAGACACTACACGCATGTTTTCGTCCGCCATGGAAACTGCTGGAAAGCCGCTCGCAAGGGCGTCGAATGTTTTTGCAAGTGAGCTTAAATAATTAGCTTCCATGGGAAATTTATCAAAAGCAATTATCTGCTTTACCTTATATTTTATCACCATCCGAAAAAAATCTGTTTCTTTAATGTAAACGTAATTTTGAAGGCATATATTTCTGGATTATGAAATCGACCGTCTGGAAGACCATGATTACTCGACTAAATTTCCTGAAAACAATACATGATCTAGAAATCAAAATACAGATATTGCAAAATGTTCCCCTGAACAATAGCACCACCTAGCGGACGAGTTATGAACTAATGTTAACACCATTTGGAAGACCTTACTTAACCGTACATCTCTGTCCAAGACGCCAACTAGCTATACGGCAAGGATCTCTTTAGCACCGTGTAGTGAAATAGTTCTGAACTTTTAAGTCGACCGTCCTAAAGGCCTTGGTCTACTGAACAACTTTGCTCAAGGAAGTAACTTTCTTTAAACGAAGGATCACAAGATGTGATGAAACAACAACGATCAATGCCCATACATCATTTGAGACCACCATCACGGAAATCCGCGCATATCGGAGGGCTTAAAGGGTGTCCACAGTTAAATTGCATCACTTTCAATAAGCTGTAACATTTTGCTCTTTGCGTTGATTTCAACGAAATTTTGGGTGAAATGGCCACAGCGTGTATTGTGTGAAATGTGTCGTAGTTCCGAAAATTTGCACATGCACCTCGACAACCCACTTCTTTCGCACCGAGCCAGATGTAGAAGCAAGATGTTGAAAATTCACCAGTCTACAGTGTCTCGTGTCATAAAATGTTTCAGGGAATGTTTAACTGTTAATCGAAAGAAGGTGAGCGGTAGAAAAAGTGTTCCGTACTGTGTGAAGGATCACAAGCGAGTGTTTGCTGCCTTTAAATGCAAACTCAACTGTTCCGTTCGGGATGTCGCGAAAAAGCTGCGGAGTTGCGGTCAATTGAAAAATATTGGGCTGTAATGAAGAACGAACTTCGTAAGCATCCTAAAGTTGTCACTACAGAACAGGAAATGTTGAAGTCATGGTTGAAAGCGGAATAAAATATCGGTTCAAGCGTTGTACAAATCTTATGCGTGGTATTGCGAAGAAAGTTCGGGCTTTTGGATTTGGTAAAGAAATACAGCGAAATAAAAATACCTAAACCAAGATTTTTGTATTTTATTTCCTGAATATTTCATGACAACCGGATGAGAGACTTGTTTTTGAGGATGAGTTTAAAGTGATGCAATTTAACTGTGGACAACCTTTACTCAATATGTCCACAATTTTTGCGATCACCGTCACCAAACGGAGAAGGAATCGAGAGCATACCTTCTCAATGGATGAGTCAGTCATCGAGTTACATGCCTTGGTAATGGAAGCTTTCAGGGCGCCAATACTGGGGTGAGAACATTCACAGGCCTTAGCCTGAACATATGCCCATATTGAGTAATCCAAAGGATTCAAGTCCGGACTGCTTGGAGGCCAAATGTACAGGGTGCGGCTGAAAATAATGCGAAAATTTGTTCTATTTCTTTCAAATCCCATTTTCAATTAATTCAAGCAGTTATATCAACATTTTCCAGTGCAGTTATCTTTATAAAGTCCTTTTATACAAATTTATTCAATGTGTCCTCAATAATATCCTCGAGCCTACGCTGGAAGCCAGAGCATGCCATTCGGACGTAGTCCTCCGACATTGACTGCCATGTGCGTGTTATGGTTGACTTCAGGGTTTTCACACTAGGGTTTGCTGTTTTGCAGGCTCGTGCTTCAACATATGCCCAAATCGAATAATCCAACGGATTAAGATCTGGACTGCTAGGGGGCCACAAATCCTTCGGCCAAAACTTCATGTTATCGTTCAACCATTGTTGGGTTCGATTGGACGTGTGACATGGCGCTCCATCCTGCTGTAGGTCAACGTTTTGGTCCTCGGAGATGTTGGCCTTCACCCAGGGAAGCACTTGGTCCGTTTAAATACCGATATACACTTCGTTATTGATTTTAACTCAAGCATCAATGAAAATAGGCGGCATTTTCAAACCGTTGGACGCCACCAAGCCAAACATCATGACACCAGCCGGATGTTTGGTTTGATATATGAATTTCACTTTTTCCGGAACGTTCTCCATTTTCTGCAGTGAAATGAACGAGTCACTCGTAATTCCTTGACCCGGTCCGTAATCAAGTGGCGTTTCACTCTGGCTCTGGAAGATGCATGCAGATATTCTTTGATGATTCTCCGCATGGATTTCTCCGAAATATTGGCTTCTTTTGCAAGTTTTCTTATGGAACGCACCGGGTTGCGAGCAATTTTTGCACGGACCAATTTGATCACGTTCGGCGTGCGTGCCAAGCACGGACCTCCGCTTCCTGGCTGCCGCTGCTTAGGACCATCCTGCAGGGACTTTTTTATGCGATAAACTTTTGCCAAATGGCACCCTACCACCTTGGCAATCTCTTTCGGCTTCTTCTGGGCCAGCAACAAACTGGTGATCACTTCTTTCGCGAACATTTTGACGAATTTGCAATAAAACAAATAGAATGTTTTGAGGTTGCACTTGAAAGTTAACATAAACAAATACACTTTCGACAGAAATTAGTCACTAGCTACATGAATTAACCCAATACTCAAGTTTGAACATTTTTGCATTATTTTCTGCCGCACCCTGTATTAGGTTTTTATTATCGAAGGACCAATAAATCATATGTGAAAATCTCTTAAGTGTTTCAAAGCAGTTTTAGTTTTGTTTGTTTTCTGAAATTTTATGTTGGGTAAAGTGAATACAGTTGGCAATGCCTTAAATCAGAAAATCTGGAAAAAAAACAGAGCGTATAGTGTATTCAATGAAAAACCGATCGAATGGGACAAGGTTGAACCCATAAATAGACCGAATTTGATGCTTAAAGACCGATATTACATGCATATCCCTCGAAAGTTTCTGACTTTATAAAATGAGTTGTATAGCTTTTGGTGATACATACTACCAAACATCGTATTAAAAGTATGTAAGCAAGTGTATAACTTGTTGTAAATATCGTTAAATACATTATGAATTATAATAAAAAATGAAATTAAGGGATACATACCCTACAACGCGTTGCGATTTGATAATCAACCCGTCAAACCTACGTTAAGGATACAGTTACGTATCTGTGGCCCTGAGTTTATTGCCTTAAATTAATAAAACCGGGCTCGAACCAGTCTGGGAAAGAAAATTCCGGATCAATTTTTCATAATAAAATCAAGTTTATGTAACAAAGCGCATTCTATGAAGGAGATCAAATCGGTGGTAATATCACAATAGAAAATTAAAGACAACGGTGCATCTTCGCCGTCTTGTCTCATGGCTATCTAGGATAACCGGCAAATGCGAACGACGACGCCGATGACAGCGATGACGAAAGTTCGCATTCATTTTATTTGGTCTCCCTAGCGACGTGGTCGATCGAGTTTCCGCAGGAAATACGCAACGGCAGAGATGACGGAATATAATCAAATTGCTCTTACAATGTTGTCCCCAAGTGCTAATCTGCAAGTCATTGAATCCAATATTCATGAACGAAGGAAAAAGAAGGACACGGTTCGTGGGTGTGGTGGCAATCTCCGGTGGCATCTTGGTGACGACGCACGTCTTGGTGGTCGAACGTCTAGTGCTACGCGAAATAAATTGCATCGTTTTACTGGAAGGTGGATCACTTTATGGTGGGCACGTATCACGGCGAAGAAAGGGAATTAATTTGCGTACACTCTACCCAACGTTAACATTCTTTCATGAGGACGGATGACGTTCCGTTGGTGATTTGGAATCATTTGGATGCATCTTTAAGCTTTAGAAATAAAATAAAGAAAATTATTTAACCAACATAGTAAAAAACGAATTATGATACATTTCATCGACCATAACCACCCACTTCTGCTAGCCCATCGCCTTTGTCGGTTCGGGAAACTGGCAGCTGCCGGCAAGATACGGTTGTCTGTGTACAGACAACGCAGAGCGAAAAAAATACGAGAGAAAAATAATAAAAGCACAACATTCTCGTCGCCACAACGGCGAGACGATATGGCAGAACAATTCCAGCATCTTTCAGCACAATAAAATCCATCAAAACTCCGACCAAGAAGGCGGCGACTATGACAGAAAGCGCAGGAATCATCATGAGTTTTGTAAAGAAGTGGAATTGAGAAAAAGAACAAGAAAAAAAAACAAAACCACGGACTACGCTACGAATCGCGGTATCGAAAAACGTTAACAACGACAACCCACGTCTATTTTCCATCAATATAAAACATAACTGTTCCATGCTCTGAGCCCCCGTGGATGCGAGAATGGCGGCGCAATGCTCAGCTGTCATAGCACCGCAGGGACCGGGCTGCAATCCCGGTGAAATGCGCAATGAGTAGAGATTGTTATCATTTTTATTTCTTACCATGGGGTATCTTCCTTGCTCCACCAGCGGCGTTCCAACGATTCATTCCGTTTCCATTCCCACTTTAGGTTGTCCGCTGCGAAACTGCATTTCTTTTTAAGTTTTTACTGTGCATCTTCCATACACGCTCAGTACTCCTTTGTTTCCGTTTTGCTTTCTCATGCGAGCTGTTTCATTTTCTTGGAGTTTTCCCTCTTTTCTTCTTTTCTCTGACATGCTTAAAAAAGAGATGTAGCGTAATTAGCTCACTTCACGTGCATTTTTACGACTTTTATTGTGCTTTTCAGCTTTCCAGCTGTGTCGGTGGGGTTTGTTCTTACATTCTTGTCTTGTGTGGTACTTCAACGACGAATGGAGTTGGGATGTTAAACTCAGCTGAAAGATTGCATTTAAGATTGTACCTAGCAGGATTGTGAAAATACTGCACTGGTTGATGTAGAAAGTAACTCCAAGTTAGTTGTTCAGTTGACAAATAGACACGGAGTTTTGAAGATCTTATTCGATTATCATGTAACTTTTTGGTCGATTCTATTCGATATGAAGTTTGACGCACTTATTTTTGACCTGTGATGGTTCACGAATCTGGAATCTAGATAAACTTCTTATGTTTTTACATTTTCACAGTGCTCTTAGGGGTCGGTTTTCAAATGATTTGACAGCCAACTGTTTGGAAAGCTTTTCCTGTCAGTGATAAACTACTTGTTGCGATTTATAACAACTTAAAATAAATGTGACTGATGGGGTCCGATAGAAGGATTGATTTCAGGCAACGTGGTCAACAAATTGAAAAATCGTTGAATTTGGCATAATCTACCGCACAGAAAAAAATAATGAATTTTAATAGACGCATCCCCTTGTTGAATTCCTAGCCAAAGGAGGCGTAAAGTACAAAATTGTTAGCAATCTTTCATGCGCCATACAACAATGTTTGCAATCTTTCATACAACAGGCTAGATTCAGGCGTTATCTGGCTTTAATTTACATGAAATATTCCACTATTTTCTGCCACACCTAACATTCCATTTATGTGTATTAGATAACGAAAAGTCATTGTTTCTTTTAAACGTTGTCAAACGTTTTCAAACGTTTTCGTGCTCGAAAAACTAATGTTCTTATGGATCACAAATACGCCGTATTGAAATTACGGTCGAAAAATGCTTTAGAGGGTAATGAGAACAAAAAGATTAACAAAACAGGACTCCCACGAGGATATCATGATGCATACATGAATGCACGACGAAATTTATGTATAAATGGATATCGTGCAGCTTTCGGGGCAAAAGTTTTATAGCTATGGCCAGGAAGTTGCGGAGACCGATGAAAATTACCTTATCTATTTTTTATTCAAATAAACACTCAAAATAACACTTTGATTGTTATTTTTTGTATTCTCCCTTGCGCGGAAGTAACGATATTTGTTGCAGCCCATAATGGGGGTATTGGGAGAGGGACAAATCGCTAGAACTAGAAAACGCAATAGGCAGTATAAGCACAGAGAACAGACATTGATGTCCATATAGCTTTTCTTGAAAAACTTGTGTAAAAATATAGGGGGGCAGCCGGTATAAAAGGCAAGTACAGAGAAAAACTATCAAAAATTGTCAGGTTATGTGCAAGGATTTTTATTGATAAACATTGACATGACAGTTATCGCACAACTGCAGCGCCGCCTACCAGGAGCATAACGTCATACATTTAAAATGTCGGTTTAAAGTTTTACACAAGTAGCAGACCGAAGATGAACGTCTGTTCTCTGTGGTATAAGAGCCCGATCGGTTGCATAACCTTTTGTCAGTCAAGGGGATTTCCCCCTTGCCTACCCCGCATGGAGTTGTATGCCAAAGGGTTATGTGCCTGATCGGATACTACCGTTCAAATGCCCTCCACTCGTTTTCAAACTTGTATCTTTCAATTTCAAAGCCTGCCGTTGCCCTATACGGAACTATCAATACACTTTCTCTTCATGTCCATTCGTTCTAGCAATAAATTACTGTCCACTCCTAGCGCTTCGCATGGAGATGAGATATTATCTGCTTCTGCAAACTTCATCGCTCAAAATGAGCTATTAGAGGCGTATTAGTAGATCGAATCTTATTGGAAAATTATAAAAATTCAAATCAACTGTACATTTGTACAGTCTATCAAACCATCATTAGTAAACTCGATCAAAGTTCTTTAAATTCCACTAGAAAACGCTTATACTCTTACAGGTAGACCTATTACGTCAGTGTATTATAGACTTTTTCAGTGACGAGTGTTTGAAAAGATCGTCGCAGTAGGTCTAATATTTATATTTGATTTGTGATAGGAACGTCTAGTAAGTAAGCGTGCAAGTAACGAATGAAGGGTTATTTGAAAATCAAAGCTTACTAAAGCTTGCTTCAGATAGAATTGGAACAAAAACAATTGCCTGTATTTCAGTTATTTATTATTGAATTCAAGATCTTTTTTATACAAACGTAGCGTTTTCTTCATACTTTTAAGAAAAATACGGATAAAATTATTCGTCACGGTTTCGAAGGAATTCTCGAATTTTTCCTGTAACACGGCTCATTAGGCGGCGCACACCTTCTTCGTCCATCGTTTTAGCTATCTTATTCCACCAGGTCTTCATCTGATTGATGTCTTTGACAACCTTTCCCTTTGCCTTGAGTCTTCTCTTCATGATTGCCCAGTATTTCTCAATAGGGCGGAACTGGGGGCAGTTGGGTGGGTTAAGGTTTTCGGAACAACCTGGACCCCTTTCTCTGCATACCATTCTTGAACGATTTTGCTGTAATGACAGCTTGCCAAATCTGGCCAAAACATTGCGGGATGGTCGTGGGATCGAATGAACGGCAAAATTCGTTTTTGGAGACACTCTTTTTGGTATAGTTCCGACGTCATTGTCTTATTTGTAACGGAAACTTTCGTTTTTTGCCACAGCTGCAAATGCCCTGCCAAATCATGAATTTTCGTGCAAATTTGTCGGCAAAAACAAATTTAAATTTGGCTGGAACATCCTCCCGAGCCGTTGCCAAGTAAAATTTTTGACCTGGGATTTGCCCGAAGTCAGCCTTGACATAGGTTTCATCGTCCATCAGAAGACACCCGTCGAACTTGGTCAGCACCTGGTCGTATAGCTTCCGAGCACGGATTTTGGCCACACTATTCTGTTTTATGGTCCGATTTAGCTGTTTGCTAGCTCGATACGACTTGATTCCTTCCGGAGTCGAGTTCTCCTCACGGTTCTATGGGCAGCACTGAATTTTCTGGACAAATCCCGGTCCGACAGATTGCGATTCCTCTTAACCGTCTTCAAAATCTTACCACGCAGTTTCCGGTCGACAGTTCCACTCCGACGATTGGATTGAGGCTTCGAATCGTCGTCAATGTTTCCTTATACCGTTTGATAACGCGCCATACAGTATTTCTGGGCAATTTCAGCTGTTTAGCTAGCCTAGATGCAGACCACAATGGATTTTCCAAATAACTGTGCACAATTTATTCCCTTCTTTCGGCTTCCATGTTGATTGTTTACAAAGTCGATTTGTACAGTCAAATGTCAAAAATACATACGTAAAGTTTACAAAATTCCCGACACGTGGGCGCCAAGAACTTCCAAATCAGTCCACCAGGAGCGCCACAATATGAGCAAAAGTTTGTTCCAATTCTAAATGAAGCAAGCCTTATAATCAGTATTCAGATGCAACGCTAACTATAATCTAACATCCCCTTTAAGTGGTAGTTTCTGAATGCCCAACGTTTTCATATCTTCAAGCAGCTTCGAGTTGGGAATCGGTTTTGTGAAAATATCTGCTGCCTGGAGATTCGATGGAACATTACTCAGGGAGATGGTCTTGGCTTCAATTTATTCTCGTACATAATCGTGCCTTATATCGATGTGCTTACTTCTGGAAGAGTAGCCTACATTTTTCTCCGCCAGACTGATTGCGCTCTTGTCGTCGCAGTTGATCGGAACGGAAATTTCGCCACCATGGAGCTCTTGCAGGAATCCCTTCCACCATGCCGCTACCTGGGTTGCAGAAGAGAGCGCCATATATTCGGCTTCGGTAGTGGACAGTGCTACGATAGACTGCCTCTTCGAGCTCCAAGAGATAGCACCTCCACTCTGCAGGAACACGTAGCCAGTAATGGACACCGAGTTTAAACATCGTTCGCCGCAATCCGCATCGCTGTATCCTTGAAGTCTTGCTTGGAATCGGCCCGATAGGTCAGTTTGTGATCCTTCGTCCCCTTTAGGTATCGTAAAATTCACTTGGCCGCCGTCCAGTGGGCAGATCCCGGTTCGTGGCTGAAGCTGCTGACGACACTCACCGCGTGGCTAATATCCGGCCGAGTGCCCTGTCCCACAAACTGCAAACAACCAACGAGTTCCTTGAACGGAGTACTTCTCATCTTTTCCTTCTCTTCCGCAGATTCTGGCTGCATCGCTTTCGTCAACTTTTGGTTCACGTCCAGGGGTGTCGACACGGAATTGGATCCCTCCATTCGGAATCGCTGCAGGAGTTTGTCGATGTAATGCTCTTGGTCTATGTCTACCATGCCAACGGATCGGCTGACACACAGTCCCAAAATCTGCTTGACGTCCCCCAAGTCCTTCATCTGGAACTCAGCAGACAGTTGATGCTTGACTTCGTCCACCAGGGCTTGATCGTTGGAAAACAGCAGGAAGTCGGTCTATCCACATAGATGGAAATGATAATAACCTTCCCGCCGCCGAACCGGAAGTACATGCAGGAGTCATAGTTGGATCACAGGAATCCCATCGCCTGGAGCTTCCGATCCACCTTCTGGTTCCAGATTCGGCTCACCTGCTTCAGCACGTACAGAACCATCTGAAACATCTGGCTTGTTTCCGGTGAATTCTTCAATTGGCGTGATCTTCTTCCCTTTTGTAGGCGATCTGTTTATCAGGTACACCGCCGTTGACGTCGCTTCAGCCCAGAACCGTTTGTCCAACCCAGCATCGAAGAGCAAAAACCTGGCGCATTCTTCGATCGTGCCGTTCATCCTTTCCGCAAGTCCGTTTTGTTGCGGATTGTAAGCCACTGAAGGCTCGTGACGGATGCCGTTTGCTTTCAGGAACTGCTCAAACTTGTTACCGACATACTCGGTTCTATTGTCGGTCCGCAAACGCTAGATAGACTTGCCTGTCTGCTTCTCGACGTACGCTTTGAACTCCACGAATACATCAAACGCCTCGGATTTGGACTTCAGAAAGTAGGAGTGCGTCATCCGGCTGGCATCGTCTATGAAGGTAACAAAGTATTTG
Source organism: Aedes japonicus (assembly GCA_034211315.2). Taxonomy (NCBI): domain Eukaryota; kingdom Metazoa; phylum Arthropoda; class Insecta; order Diptera; family Culicidae; genus Aedes; species Aedes japonicus. Next base: position 7,278 of record JASCZW010007421.1, on the reverse strand, counting down.
CTTCCTCCTAGCGACACCTTCTCCATCGGTCCGCATAGGTCCGAATGGACCAGCTCCAGTAGCTCAGTGGATCGCCTACCCACCGACTTGGTATGTCCTGGCCACGGATCCCAGGAACCATTGACGGCAATCGCTTCACACTGTCCAGATTCTGGTGGCCGAACCGTCTGTGCCACATCTCGAGGTTGTCCCCGGGATTTGCAACGAACGCTCTGGTTTGCTCGAACTGCTTCAGCTTGTACAGTCCATTCACCTCCGTACCGTTCACGATGATCTCACCGGTGGATTCGCTGGCTACCTCACAAGAGTTCCTCGAGAAATTGACACGGAACCCCTTCTTACAAATACGGCTCACCGAGAGCAAGTTAGCCGCCAGGTCTGGAATGAGCAAAACATCAGCAATATCTAGAGTACTGCACATACTTTCTACATCGGCATCCAATTTGACGCTGCCGACGGCCGGGGACAGGAACTTCAGTCGAGTTGGCCACAAAAACGCTTTCCGAGACATCCTTCTTGATCTTTACACATGTGCCGTCCAGCTCCAGAGTCCAAAATCCAGTCGTCCGTCTCCAGTTTCGGTTTCACGCACGCCATCAAAGCCGCTTGCTTCCCGTGGAATCCTTCCTCGGGTTTCGACTTCGGCTCTACATGGCACTCGGACGCGTAGTGCCCAAGCTTGTCGCATTTGAAGCATTTCACGCCGGATTTGTCCTTCCTCTTCTGGAACTTCTTTTCACGAGTCGCTAACGCCCCAGCAGTACCGCTTGATTTGACATCGGTATCCATGGTGACGACTTGAAGAATTTTCGATTTCACCGTATCCACCGTGAGCTTGATACCTGAGGCGTCAATCCCATGATCATGGGCTCGTAGCGTTTCGAGAGTCCCATGAGCAAAATCAACGACAGCCATCCGATGTCCAAAACGAAATCAATGTCTTCCAGCTTGTGGCTCGTGGACATGATCTCATCTACGTACTCTTCAACGGACGAGCAATCTTCCAGCTCCAGCCTGGTCAACTTCCTCAGCAACCCAATCTTCGGTACCGTGCGCAGTCTTGAAACGCCGTTTTCAGTCTGTTCCAGGCCTCCTGCGCAGTCTTGGCCCGCTGGACAAGGCTGTAATTGTACGGTGCGATACTGAGGCAGATCGATGACAACGCCCTTTCCGACAAATCCTGGTCGACTTGAACACCTTCCGGGGATCAACTGCTCGCCAGGTTCCTCGCGGATGTGCTCAATTGCTCAATTCTAACAATCGATTTACACGTCAGAACTGCTTCGGTCCTCCATCAGGTTCCCCTGACTTCAACCTGATCAGGCATAAAGGGTGTTCCGATCAAAGTTTGGTCAAACAGTAATGTGTGTGAGTCGATCAAAGTTGTTATTGATAAGTTCAATTCTTTTTCTTTTCAGTTTAGGGGAGATTTACTGTATATTCAGTAGAATGACCAAAAATTCATTTTTTTTGCATAAAAGCTAGGTAAATTTTTTTGTAGAATACGCTCCTGGAAACCTATTTTTCAAATTTCAAACTCCATGTGTTTCTTTTCATCGTTTTCCGAAGACGCCTTTTTCGCGCGCAGCAGGTATAAGGAGACGTTTGGTCGAGAAGACGTATTTTCAACGCGTTTTTCTCAAAACAGCATTTTTGGAGCTTCTGCCGGTTATAATTCGGAAATTAATTATCCGATTAAGTTGAAACTAATAGGATTTCTTCATAATAGTATTTCCTTCTATATGAACTAAAAATTCTTGTAATATTTAATTATTAAATATAGAAAAATGTGATGAAATGGCGGAAACAATTTGGATTTTTCAAAAATAGTTACGCCAAAAGTGCATTTTTTTAAATTATTTTTTTCATTTCATCTACTAACTGCAAATGTAATGATTGTAATTTTTTTAGGTTAGCAGGTATCAGATCAAAACTGCAACCAGGAGAGCCGGAACAAGCAAAATAAAACGACTTTTTTAACGCACTCTGACGGCCGCCATTTTGTTGAAAAAAAATAAAAAAAGATTTTTCTATACTACATGGATACACTTATAATTGTACAAAAGTTTCGATTGATTTGAGGAAAAACCTCTTCTTAAAAAAAGATTTTTTTGCTCGTTCTAATTGTATACCCCCCCTCCCCTTAATATAGAATACAGGAGAAATATTGAGCTAAGCTTCCTTTTTACCGAATGCGAATTTCCGGGTTTTTCGTTTAACACCTGCCATAAGATTTTGTACAGTCTCCTTGTCCACTTTATTCGTCGCAGAACGCCAGTTTGCCTTGAACTGTCTCTCGCTCACAACAGCCTGTTGAGTCTTCTTAAGGTTCCGCTTGACGATGGCCGAATATTGTTCGATTGGGTGGAGCTTTGGCGTGTTGGGAGGGTTCTTGTCCTTGGACATCACTTGAACGTTGTTGGTAGCGTACCACTCCATGGCCTTTTTCCGTAATGGGAAGATGCCAAATCCGGCCAAATAGAACGGAACAATTGTGTGGCTTCAGAAAAGGCAGTAGACGTTTTTTCAGGCAGTAATTCGTATAAATTTCCTGGTTGACGGTTGCAGTCGCAATGTTAACGTTGCTCTTCAAGCCACAGGTACAGATGGCCTGCCAAACCAGATATTTCTTCGTGAACTTTGACAGTTTAATTTGCTTGAAAATATCTGCCACCTTTTCCGTCCGGTTGTCGTATTAAATTTCTCCCCAGGAAGCTGTTTAAAGTCTGCCTTAAAGTAAGTTTCATCGTCCTGTACCAACGCAATCAAACTTCGTTAGCATTGTCGTGTACAACTTTCGCGATCGTGCTTTGGCCGACGTGTTTTGTTTATCGTTGCGATTTGGAGTCACCACTTTCTTCTAAGTCGACAGTCCAGCTCGTTTTTTAGCTCCATGCACGGTTGAAGGCGCCACTCCTAGCTTCTTTGCGACATCTAGGACGGAGAAGGTTGAGGTTCCTCTCGAAACAGCGGGCAACTCTTTTTGTCGTCACTGTGGTCTCCGGCTTTCGATTCACCCCCCTCCCGGTTCAGCTTTTCTGGCTGTCGACAAACGTTCACCGAACACTTTTAATTCGTTGGTACCAGTTGATTTTGCCACATTTAACAATTTCAACAACTTTGCGTGAGAAGTTTGAAGCAGTTTGAATTTTCGCCATGAGAGGGGAAATTTTGATGCGTTGCTTCTCTTCCTTCGAAGATATTTTGATAACTGAGGTGCTTATTTCAAAATCAAAATAGAGGCATGATGCTACACGCATGCATCTTCAAAATGAGGGGTGTGCAAAATGATTTAATGCACGATGGAAGGAAATGCGTCAAGGTTAAGTCGACCAAATTTTGATCGAAACACCCTTTCGTTCACCATCTTTCGGGTCACATCCTACACACTCACGATATGTTGGATGAGGAAACCACCACCGGATACAGCACCCGTGGATAGAGGGACGCTGTGGAGAGCCGAACTCGTAATCCCACACAACTCAAGTTATGGGTTTTGCGCCTCTGGTGTTCCGACGGAACGACCATTGCACAGTGGGCAAGAACTGATGATAACTAAATCTGTAACTTTTGTCGCTTTAAAGCGCGGCTTGTAAACAAGGCCATTTCCGCTTGGAAATTGTTTGGGCAATCGAATGGAACTGGTTTTAATCACCCTACGAATATGGTTATTGAGCTTATTTTAGCCAACCTCCCCTTTTATTATTGAATAATTTATAGACATCTTTGCACGAAAAGGCTCACGATCAACAAAATAGTGCTAATCCCATGAGAAATTTCCTAGAAAATCGAATAGAAGCTGTTTTAACTACCGCACGGCTCTGTGAACGAAGATATGGCTGATTTTATCCCACTTCCCCTTGTTTTCTTGAATAGTTTATAGATGTCTCTGCTCGAAGTGGCTCAACATCAACCAAATAAGGCTAATCCTTTGTAAAAATTCCTGAAAAATCAAACAGTTATTTCATCTACCGGTTCTGTGAACAAAGATGTGGCTGATTTTACCCCATTTCCTCTTATATTATTTAATAATTTATAGATATTTTTTCCCAAAGTCACTCAAGATCAACAAAACAGGATTAGTCCGATGTGAAATTTTCTGGAAAATGAAATAGAGGTTGTTTCAACCACCACGCTCGCTCTCTTTTATTTATTACAGCGCCATTATAAATCTTTTGAGGGATTCTTTAGTGCAGAAAGAAACACAACAGTACTGGCTACCATACTCTATGAATAGTTGAATGAAAAACGTAACGCTGAATGGAATTTGAATGAAAGAGAGAGTAATCAAAGAGAGTTTCTCAATTGCAGATTCGCCCTAATGAAAAAAAACCCTAGAATTATTCAAAAATATAAGGGGAAGTGTGGTAAAATCAGCCATATCTTTGTTCACAGAGTCGTGCGGTAGATGAAATAACATCTATTTGATTTTTCAGGAAATTTTACATAGGCTTAGCGTTCTTTGGTTGATCTTGAGCCACTCGAGCAAAGATATCTATAAACTATTCTAGAATACAAGGGGAAATGGGGTAAAACCAGCCATATATTCGTTCACAGAGCCGTGCAGTAGTTGAAACAGCTTCTTTTCGATTGTCTAGGTAATTTCACATGGTATTAGCACTATTGTGTTGATCGTGAGCCTTTCCGTGCAAAGATGTCTATAAATTATTCAAGAATACAAGGTTGGGTTGGGTAATATAAGCTCTTTAACTCCACAACCATATCCGTGCGGTGATTGAAACCAGTTCCATTCGATTGCCCAGACAATTTCCAAGCGATGATGGCCAATGGCTCAATAACGCGCCTTAAAAAAGTTTACAGATTTTTTCTTTAGTTTTTCATCAGTTCTTGCCCACTGCGCATTGGTTCCCGTGCAAGATATGCTTTTGGCATCTGTTGTTTGCATCCAAATTAAACTGTTGTTGTCATTTTTGTTTCAATTTTTTTGCACGGGATTTTGAAAATGCTTTGTCTCCTCGGCTCGGCTTTCTCCCGAGCAAAGAAAATGGTGCACCGTCAGTGGTCTTTCGATCGGAAAACTGGCTACGGAAGAAGGTGTGAGCGCCGAGCTGTCACAAACCGCTTTACGGATGCATCAACAACAGGAGCTCTTTCAGTAAACTCTCCGAGACGAGGTAGAAAACCCAGTCCAGCACCAAACAGGCTGAATCTGTGAAACCGAGGGCTCGAAAGCTGTACGACAAACTGCTCATAGACGATAAAACCTACATAGAACTCGATTTATAACCTTGCTGGGACCACAGGTTTATACCACGCCGAAGGAAAAGGATGTTCCTGGATTAGTGAAAGCCATTTGTACCGAAAAATTCGGCAAGGTGGCAGGCCATATGCGGATGTTGAAGTGTCTTAAAAAAAAGTTGCTGCCCTTGAACAAACAGCATAACAAGCCTACAATCTTATGGCCTGATCTTGCTTCCCGCCTTTTCTCTGAATATGCACTAAGGTGGTAAAAATTTAAGAAAGATCGAACAAAAATGGTGAAAATGGTAGGAGAAAGCACTGTGCTGAAGATTATGCGTATTGTTAAGGAAAAAAAAAATAAAGAACTCGCTTACCCTACGAAAAATTAAGCAAATTGAAATGAAGATCGAAAGCAAACAGAGAAAAAAAGTGTATATATATTTTTCGGAACAGTCTATATTCAAGCGTTTTTCATTGAAAATATCCGTTTCTAAGGCTTTGTTTTTTTTTATGTTATTATGAAAATTCTGCTTTTTGTCGTGGTATTTGTTGTGTTTTTTTTTTAATGAAAATTGTCAAATGTTTTGTTGGAATTTCCGGGTTTTTTGTTGTTATAATAATATAATTTCATCCATGGACATTCTCAACTTATTTAAGGATCGTTTATATTTTAGTCTTAACAAGACGTTTGAAAAGCAGCCATTATTATGAAGTTTTTCGATAAATTCTATTAATGATCATACCAAAGTAGTAAAACGCTGATATATTGTCTCGCATATGGGCTTTAAATCTTGACAACTAATATAAAAGGAGTTACTTATTTAATCATCAAATAAGAGCGTCACTGTCTCGAAATCTTCCAGCTTTTCCTTGAAATCTACGTCACCACCATTACAAGGGTTAGACTTTCCCAATATAAAAACGCGTGAATGTTTCTTTGAAGCGTTTTCATAATTGCTGCATTTTGTATAATCTGGCGAGAAATCAATCCATCTCGATTTCAATGACCATCATGCTGCTCCGCTTCTAACTTTCGTCTCCAGCTCCTCCAGCTTTTGAACTTTATCCTTAGGCGAAAAATAACCAGCCAACACTAAGTGGCAGACTAGCATTTTTGGTCGGTATCATCAACACGAAAGAGCCGATCAAATACTATATGTTTCCCGTGTCACTGTCGGCTGAAAAAGATCAAACATATCAACAATACATGTATTGTAAAATATTTAATAAAACGTACCTTTTGATTCGGCTGTAGTTTCACTCACAGTAAGCCGCAGGATATATTTCATCAGGAAATTCTTTCTGCAGGATACAGCTCATCCTATCTTCCAACCAGTTTGATGGAAGGTGTCGTGAACAGAGAACTTTAGTGCACTTGAAACACTGCACTGACGTTTGCATCTTCCTGGGAATTATACTCAATTGACACCTCCGGAAGGGTTAGTGCAACATCTGTTAGCTTGTCGGTCAAACCACTTTCGATTTCATTAATCACACCGACTGTAATCGCCTCTTTAAATGCTCCAATAGAAGAGTCTGCATTGGGTAGAATTAACCAAAGTTTGATTGCTGGTAGTTCATCTCGTGTCAGCTCCACTATCTCTATGCTATGATGGTCCATTTTGGCGTAAGAAGTACGAATGTTCCCCTCTATAAAGTGTACCGTTTCCCCTTGATATATTTTCTCTCCCATCTAGAAGCTTTAGATGCAATGGCCAATCGAATGAAAACGTACCAGCCAGAAACGCTTTCGTTTCATTATTTACATCGTAATCTCGCGAACCAAATCATCTGGAACCTCCGAATTGCGTGCAGACCTCGCCCAATCGTTGACCCCTTCTAGAAACTTCTTTTTCTCGATGAAATTCGTTGAGACATGTTGAGCTTGTAGGGCCGAGTTAACTTGACCGATGAATTCGTCGTAGTAAAGACGAGCTTCCATCCGAGATCGTGTTGAAATGGACGCTTTCAGCGACTGACTCGTGAATGTCACGAATTCCAGGAACTTTTCCCTGCTGGCATTTTGGGGAATGTCAACCAACGAGTGAAGGTCGTGCACGTGCCGATGCGTCCATT